>CAUYUJ010000940.1:67500-107385 GCA_963575745.1 Prorocentrum cordatum
GTGAGGGCCACGAGGTCCGCCGGCTCAACGCCCGCGTCGCCCACGCCCGCCCCCTCACCCTCATCCGCAATTGCGGGGTGCTACGCGTATTCACAGGCGGCGCAGCGGGGCCCGCAGCAGGTCTGACCGACGGGCTGGGCTCGCCCAAGATCGGCGCACCCTGGGGCGCCGGATATGACCGCGAGGGCGCCGCGCGGGGCCCCGGGCGTTCCTGCCTCTCGGCGAGCGGCCCCGGGTGGGCGAAATCATCGCGGCGCAGACAGGAAGGGCCGAGGCGCCGGCGGCGCGCGGGCCTAGTTGGCCGGGGGCCAGGCTTCATCTTGAGCCCTATAGGGTCGCAGCGGCCCCTCCCTGACGACCGACGGACCGGGGGGGCGCAGCGGTGAGGGAGCTTTCCCTTGGCCAGAAGAAGCATATTTAGTTGTTGCCTATGGCGCGCGCGCATGGCCAACGCAGCCCCCGCGCCCGCCGACGATCCGCGGGGGGGGGTCGCGGAGCGAGGCGGCGGGGCGGGGCGGGAGGGGCGGGGCGCGGAAACAGGCGGGGGAATGAGAAGACTGGACAAGGGGAAGAACAGACCGCGACGCGACGAATTACATTTTTTTCACGGAACGCGCGGGGCGCGGCCTCGGACAGCGTCGCAGCGACTGGCCCAGGGAACGCGCCTGCTCGAAACGCAGGCGCGCGGCCAAAAAGTGAGCGCGAGCGCCGGGGGCGGCCTGGCGGCGTCTGCGCCAGGCAGGCGCGCGAACTATATCTATATATATATATATATATATATATATATATATATATATATATATATATATATATCGCGCGCCCCGGACAATGGCGCTTTGGAAACCGAAACACGTCGTGGTCGACCGTTGCGTGCCAAACGGACATTCCATTGTCTGGCGGCGGGCGCCGGATCGCGCTGGCCAGCGGTCGCGGGGGCAGTCCGCCGCCCAGCGCCCGGCGCCCGTGGCCCGGCCTGCCCCCTTGCACTTCGGGCAGGCAAGCGCGCAAGGGTTCCCGAGTGACCTGCGCGTCGAGATATTATGCCTCGCCGCCCCACGGTTCGAGCGCAAGCAATTACGGCGCACCTCTGACATGAGGGTCTCGAACGTTCCCGGTTGGCCTTGCTTTTGTCCGCCAGCCAGAAGTCGACCTTGGAGACGCTCGGGTGACTGGCAAAACGCGCAGCTCGAAAAACAAAGCGTCAGCGTCATTCTGTTTGGCGGCTCTCTTGGAGGTCCCTGCAGCGGCAGGGGCGCCGATCTCTCCCGCTCGACGGCGCCCGGGGCGCGGCTGGACCTCGCGCCCCTGGGCGCGCGTCTGCGAACGCCCAAGCGCTTGCCCCGAGGGGCCGGCGCCGGCGCTGCCCGGGGGGCCAGTCGCCGCTCTCTTCGCCACGGCCACGGACCCCAGAATCAGATCGATCCCGAAATCACGGAGCAGCAGCTCACTGTCGAGCGCTAACGCGGCAGGTGGCTTGATGCATCGCCGCTTGAAGCTCTCGATGCATTCGTAAACGCATGGCATTAAAAACAGCTTCTGGGCAGAGTGCTTTGCCTGTGCTGTTTCTTCTTGCTCGAAAGAACAGTCGCGCGCTTCGCGATCAAATGGTGCAGCGCCAGAATGGCGCGGGCCAGGGCGCGAACCGCCGGGTCGCCGCGCTCCGCGCGCTCGCGCACTTGCAACAGGTCGGGCCCCCCGCCCAGCTCTGGGTAGCACAGCTGCTTCCAGGCGGTTTCGGCTGGGTGGCGCATGGCTGCGTGGGTCTCAAGCGCGGACAGTTCCGAATTAGACAAATGAGCGGCGCGCAGAAAGTAGAAAGTAGCCATGGGATCACTTGCGTCAGCGAGGGAATCCGCGACTGAATCCTCGACCTGGTCTCTCGAGCGCGAAAGATACCCGTACCCTTACCTAGACAGGGTGGCAAGGGGCCGGGGGGGCGGTTCGTCGCAGCTGACGGCGGCTGCACAAATGTAGAAACGACAGCCGATCGAGCATCACAGACCGTTGTCTTCTCGGGGCGCACGTTAGCACCGATCGCACGTGCGTTCGAATCGGCGGAGTGCCCGACCCTGCGTCGGTTGTTGTCGATGTAGACCAGCTACTGCGGAGGCGCGCCCCCGGACACACATCCGGGCGTTGAGGAGTCAACGCGCACTCGGGGGCGCATGCGAACAACTCTGGCGCGAACGTCATTGCGCGACGACAACCGCCTTATCGCGAATTGCTCGATGACGAGACATCGCGAATCTGTGCCCTGGGCGAGGTCGCCAGAGGCCGCCCCCTTTGGACGGCCGTCTGCGGATCACCCCAGCTAGGTACGGTTGCCCAATGAAAGCCCTAAAAACATACCCGCACCTAGGTGGGGTGCCGCAGCTCACCCCAGCTAGGTCCGGGTATGTTTCGGTGGTTTCAGGCAGGTCCCCGCACCTAGCCGAGGTGGCGGCAGGCCCAAAACGCTCTCGAGCACATATCATGCCCTCCAGAGCCGCCCCCGACGTGGCCGCTGCGGCCCCCCTGGGGGCGCGACGTTGCAACGTCGTTCATCAGGGCAGTTCCAGACGCATTGGCTGCCAGGATAGCGAGGACATGCAACTCGTTATCGATTGGGAAAGGCGCCGCCACATATGGGCGGCTTTGAACCGCGCACGCACCACGATGCCCCGAGACGCCCACGCTTGTCGCTGCAATCAGACACCCAACCATCGAGCGCGCCGTTGCGTCTTGACGCGCGGATGCTGCACTGGCGCGCGCGGGGCAAGCTGACCGGGCACAATGGCAACCGCCCAGTCCTCCGGACGGCCCACCTCACATTGGCTGGCCCCGGGCACGGGTATCTTTCGGACCAACGATGGTCTGCGTCGACCATGATCTCGAACCACGCCCTCCGGATCAGGTCGGGGTTGAGCTCGCGCGAACGGGAACTCCGAGACCGCCTTAGCCTGGAACTCTGGGATCCCGGCTGCCTCCGCGAGGCCTTCTCCGACCGCGCGCTGGGCCGCAGGGCTGGCCCCGTCGAGCCCGACCTCCTTGGCGACGCCGGCGAGCGCCGCAGTGTAGGCGACACCCTGAGGGGCGCAGGCTGCCGCAATCGGCTCGTCGACGAGGGCATCGACGCGCTCCTCAGACGCCATGCCCCCGACAGCGTCAGCGCTCGGTCGGCGCGCCCGCTGGTGGACCTACTGAGCCGCACATAAATATATACATATATATATATATAGATAAGAAAGCATCGGGACGCCGGCCGCAGATGGAAAGGCAGGAGCGCGAGGGGGCGCGGCAGAGGGGCCGGGGGCCCGGGGAAAGAGACGAGCACGCCTCGCATAAGGAGTAAGTTATTTTTTACTTGGAGAAGCGCGCATGAACACAGTCAGTTCTGTCAGCGCTTGCGCTTCCGGCGGTTCGGAAGCCAACCCTGCGGCGCGATGCGCGGCAGATCGGACGCTGGGCTCTTCGGGAAGCCCCGATCTGAAGGCCACCGGAAAAGGTCGGACCCGGCATGCCACATTCTGATCCTGTGCCACCTGGAGAGCACCGGCGCGCGGAACCACGGGGCCCCTGGGCTGTCGAGGCACAGGATTGCGACGCGCAGGGCTGCGTCATCAGCAACAACAGCGGAGGTTAAACATTGAAAAGTCGCTCTTAGCAGTGCTCGTGGCGGGTGTGCCCACACCACGTGGCCGTGTAGTCTGGCCTCAAAAACAGAGGCACTGGAAAACGCCACTCGGGGACGAGCGCTGCGACGCCGAGCCTATCGGCGAACGTGTCCAGCGTGAACTGAACGCCGCATCTCGCTTCGATCTCTTGGAACAAGACCTTGCGCACCGCGGCGTCCCTGCACCGATCCTCGCGCCAGGAACGCGCGAAATTCAAGGACCGAGAACCCGCGTCAACAATGACGTTGCTCCTGCCAGGTATATGCAAAGCCACCGCCCAGCATTGCGGAGCCCGTCCGGCATTCTCGAAACGATGTGCCCGAGATTCGAGGGAAGGTATCCGCCCATACCGTACATTGACGTACTGCACGGCTGCGGAATTGTCGAGTCTGAGCAATACTCGCCAACCTTTCAAGCAGGCAGACTCCCTGCGGAGGCATTGGACCGCAACCCACAGTTCCTTGTAGCTGATTTCCACGGAGTTGGGCTGCGCCCCCCGAGCTTCGAAATTGCAGGGCCACGTATCAGAGACGACGCGGCTGTCCCAGCACCCATGGTACGACCACCCGTGCATCTTGGAAGCGCTGCGCTCCACGACCCTGATTGCGCCCTTTCGAGCAAGATTCGCCCAGTCAGCGAACTCGGGCGATTTGTGACCCCACATGCTGAGAGGGCCACCGCCGTAGTGCAAGGAACGCACTGGGGGTGTGCATAAGGACGAGCAGACGTGCGCCAGGGCCGCGCGACTGAGCTCGGAGAGAGCCACCGGGGGGTCGGCGAGAGGGCTGGATCGCCATGCCGAATACACCCCCGACGAATGAAAATCGGCCCACAGAGGGAGTAGCCGGCGACGCAACTGCAGAAGGAGCTCCGCGATGTGCGAGGCCAAACCTACTGCCGATGCTAACTGTTTGCTGTGGAGCGTGCGGTGCTGCCTCGAGAACGGCAGCGCGCAACTCGCGACAGCGGTCCGCCTTCTCAGGTGCGACGGTGATACTGCACTCGACAGTGTCGAAAACCCAACCGGTCCAAGTTTGTCGTCGCGCTGGGCCTCGGATGCCTCCGGGTTTGGCGCTGACGTGGATAACGCACCGCAACAGAAAACGAACCGCTCGGCACAGGTCCCGCCAAGCCGTGCCCTCGTCGGCCGCTGCGCCTAGAAAGTCGTCTACGAAGTCTACAAGATCCACTTCGGTACTTAATCTGGGGATTATTTAAATATCCTTCACGTTTGTATCGTTGATACCAAGCGCAGGCTCGAGGCCGAAGGGTAAATAGTTGTATTTCCCGCATTTGCGTCTGCCAGAGGAATAAATGCCTAGAGAATACGAGTCGGCGTCGGAGACACGCCAATCAGCAGTCGTGCAGGTCGAGCACGAAAAGCCAGGAACCCGCGGACGTACGGGCCACGGCCTGGTCCAGCGTGCCGCACGCGACCTCGGCGTCCGGCATGCACTCGTTGACTCCCCCCCGCCGCAAATCGACGATTCAACGTGCTTTGAAGCGCTCAGTTTCGTCGGCTTCGGCGTCCGCCCCAGGACGCGGCCTCAGGATCAAGCAGCACGGGTTGAAGTTGAGGTGTTTGGGCGGCGGGGTATCAACGCTAGACCCCGACCCTCGGAACGGGGCGCCTGCGCGCGAGCCGAAGCCAGCAAAACGCACGACGAATGACCGAGCGAGACGAGCACAGCCCAGCGACCCCGCAGAAGCCCCTAGCCCGAAGGCGCAGCCCCCCTGGAAAGGATGCCTCCTCCTCCTCCTCCTCCTCCTCCTCCTCCTCCTCCTCCTCCTCCTCCCCCTCCTCCTTCTCCTCTTCGTCCTCCTCCTCCTCGCCCTCCTTCTCCCTACCCCATCCAACTTATGGTGGTGGTGGTGGTGGTGGTGGTGGTGGTGGTGGTGGTGGTGGTGGTGGTGGTGGTGGTGGTGGTGGTGGTGGTGGTGGTGGTGGTGGTGGTGGCAAACAGGCTCATCATTTCTGTCTCCCTCTTTGTTTTGCTCTGCCGCGCCCCGTGGCGCAACGCCTGGAAGCCGCTCGACCCGGGGGGCGCCGGCAGCAGCGGGCGCAGCCCTGACGGATATCCCGAACTGGCCCCGGAATTCGCTGTAGAAGCTCGGCTGGGCCCAACCATCACGCTCAAGCCTTCGGTGGCAACCCATGGGAGCCTCACACACCAGCTTGTCGGCTCTTGCGAATCGGCGCTCGCCGCCGCAAAATCGACGCCAATCGACGCTAGCGCCGAGGCTGAAGCGGCGCTACCTCGTCGACTCCCAGACGCGAATCGACGCCAATCGACTCTCGAGGCAGAATCACGAGGGCACACAAGGCGGCCATGATTTGCCACCGAACAAGCCTGCTTATCTCTTCTCGCAGTGCCTTGCGGGCCTTCTGGTGAACTCTGCCCGTGCGCGCCTCGAGCTCGGCCTCCAGCCACTCTCGCATGCTGATCTCGGCGGGCCCGAGCGAGACCTCACTGGAGGAGCTGCTCGAGGCAGAACCCGCCTTCTCGACGTCAGCGCTTTGGCACCTGCCATCTGCAGTCAACCCGTATAGTAAGGATGCGCGATAAGGATGCAAGGCCCTTGGAAGCCCATTTCGAAATTATCGAGGGGGGCGCGGCCAACGAAAGTGGCCAAGGATGCACCGAGGAGGCAAGGATGCAAGGGTACCCTTTGGAAGGTTGCCCGTCCCTACTATGCGAGTTGACTGTAATCCCACCTGCCTGGCAGAGGGAGAGCCAGCACAACGAACTCTGCTCCTGCAGTCCGACTCTGAGCAGACACGATACGCCTCGGCATCGTCGATCCACTCGACGAGGTTCGCCTGCTGCCACCGGTGCACCAGTCGCAGCCACGAGTCTCGACGAGGACAGCACTCCAGTAAAACACAGCCACTGCGGGCACGGGTAATCCCCGTGTAGAGGAGCTTGAGCTCATGAATCGCTGACGTGAGGGCGTAAAAAGCAGCATTAAGCTGTAGAAATGCACCTTGGCCTGGACCATCGTCTGCCGCAAATGCAGCCAACTGAGACTCCTCCGAATCGTCGTCGGCGAGCGCACCCAACATGTCGCTATTCAGAGAACTGCTGAAAAGTCCACAGATGACAACAAGATCAAACTCGAGTCCCTTGGCCTCAGGAATCGTAAGAATTGTGCCCTCCACGCCCTCCCTATGGAGCTGTTCCCTCATTTCGTTGCTACGGACCAAGATAGTGGCGGCTTGCATGTCAAGCGCAACCTGCCTCCTCATGCCTGTTCCATTTAACGCATCTCCATAATCCGCCAACCCTTCGTAGAGGAGGACTCTGCTATGTAGAATTCACTCTCTTCTGTGCGTTTGAGGCCCGAGAGATCATGGAAACTCCCGCCCACACTCCGCCTCAGCGGCATTCGAGACGGCGCCGAAACTGCCCCAGGATGCAGGACAAGAGGTCTCGAAGCGCACCCAAGATGACTTCAGGACGTCCCCAAGACGTCTCCGCCCCACCCACGACCATCCCAGGACCGCCCCAGGAGACGCTCGAAGAGCGTCCCAAGATACCTCCCCCGGACGCCTCGAACCCGCAGAATCCCACCAGCCCTCTGGGCGCAGATTGTCTAACGCGCTTCCCCTTTGAACCCCCGTCTTCCCCTTCGGGAGGAACCCCTCCCCCTACCCCCTTTTCCCATTCGAGCGTCCAAGATGTCTCCATGATGGCTCCGGATAGTCGAAGGATTGCCCTGCCATCGCTCGGACGTCCATTCCCCGTGCATTTTTCGGTTTCGTGCGTTGTTGTTTTCGCAAAATGGCCCGGTATGCTCCTCGATGGCCCTCGCCGAGAAAAAATGCACACGTCCGAGCGATGCCAGGTCCCCTACCCCCTTTCCCATTAGAGCATCCAAAATGTCCCCACGATGGCTTCAGACAGCCGAAAGAATGCACGAGAGAGCTCAGGACTTCTCATCATAGCATCCGGCATGCCTCCGTGAGGCACCACGGCCACCCCAAGAGTGCAAGTGGGCACGGAGCCTACCACTCGTTCCAAAACGAATTTGCCAATGGACAACCAATGGCTTGTGGTTTCACGCCTTCCCGCTTCCGATAGCTCCAAAATCTCTCAAGAGATCCTCGAGAGAAGCCCAAGAGGGCCAGAAACAAAAGAGGGCTCGGGGACGGCCCCCAGAGCGAACTACGGGCGCCTCCAGACAGCCCAAGAAGATGGCTATTCCGGGCGGCCGGAGGCGGAAAGGCTCCTCGGCGCAGCCCCTTTTCTGATCGATGCCCTCCAAGCTGGCCCCCAGAGAGCCCCCGATGCCCCCGAGAAGGCCCCAGCAAGGGACCCGAGAGGGCGCAAGAGAGCCCCCAAGGCATCCACAGCGGCCTCGAGCGGGCCCGACGGTGGCTCACGAAGGACTCCAAGAGGCTCCCAGAGCGAACGACCCGCGAAGGCAGCGACGGTTGACTGCTGTCGTCGTCGTCGTTGTCGTCGTCGCCCTCGTCGCGTCCTCTTCCTCCTCCCACCTCCTTCTCCTCCGCATCCCCAGCCCCCCTCCGCAGTCCTCCTCTGCCCTGTTCCCCTCCTCGCTCGACGGAGCGGGGAACCGGTGCCCCTCCATTCTAGGACAATCTGTTCGGTTTCGGGAGTTCGTTTCTGGGACCGCTCCCTCAAAAACCGAAAACAGGGACGGCTCCCACACTGGAGCCTCGTCCAGCTCTGCTGCCATGGCGCCGCAGTCCACGTATTGCCTGCTCGGGTGAACACCCAGACTGGGGGCCTGTCCACCCAGCCACCTTCGAGCCAGGACCGACCGTCCCGGCATTCTTATAGGCCTACCACGACATGTTCTTAGAACCCAAACATGTTCAAATAACGAAAACAATGTTCTTAGAACACAAACCCTATCTGTTAAAACACGACAGTCCCAACCAGAACATTTGGTTGAAACCACAAAAGGTTATTAGAACATTGTTTGGTAGGCCTATAGGCGAGCCAGGACGCTTCGCCACTGCTTGACACCTACCCCACAACACATCGCAACACAACGGTGGCGTCTTCACAAGAACTGAGTGATGCCCACCGAAACCTTCAGCGTTCGTTCCCGACGGCAAGCGGTCGCCGAATTGGTCGACAACTGCCGTTCCTGGATTCCAAAAACGGTTCAACCGTGTTCCATACAGCCACCTTCTTTCATGTTATGATATAGTGCGTCCTGTTCTGTTCTCGACAGGCTGGCGTGGCGTCGTGACGCTTGTGACGTTAGATGCGTTGTCTGCTATGACGTTTCTATTCACCTGCATGTTTCTCTTCGGGTCGAATAAACGATGGTATGATCATATATGTAACCATCTGATGTGAAATGGTATGGTATGAGATGCTGTGTGGCACCATGTTATGGCATGAATTGTGTATGCCAAAATCTGTTATAGCATGTTATGATCCGTGATGCTGTTGACATCTCGGCCCAATGTAAAATATGATCAACTGCCCTGCTAGTATGTTTCGCTATAACTTGCTGTCGTGTTACGATATGTTCTGCGATACTGTGATGCAATGACCTGCCTTGTTCTGCCATGGTGTGTATGTTATGCTCGGCTATGATATGTTGTGTTGTGCTATGTCGTCTTCTGCTCGGTCATGTTCTGCTATGGTATGTTGTGTGGTGTTATGTTTGCTGACGGCCCGGCCCTGTATAATATAGTATGACCTTCTCTTTTAGTACGTGCCGCTATGTTATGCCGTCGTGTTATGGCATGTGATATGATGCTGTGTCACGGTATGATATGTGATGCCAAGGTGTGGAATGTCATGCTCGACTATGTTATGGCATGTTGTGCTTAGTCGTCTTCTGCTCGATCATGTTCTGCTCTGGTATGTTATGTGATGTTCTGTGATGCCCGATTATGTCATGACATTGCTATGTTATGTTCTGTTATGTTCAGTCATGCTCGTGTTCTGTTCTGTCATGTTCTGTTGTCATATTGTGTTATGTCGTGTTATGTCGTGTTCTGTTCTGTCATGTTCTGATCTGGTACGTTATGCACTGTTCAGTTGTGCTTTATTTCGTCATGCTCTTGCTATGTTCTGCTCTGCAATGGTCTGTGATGCTCATGTTCGGTTCTATCATGTTATGTTGCGTCATGTTGTGTATTGTCGTGTTCGTCGTGGCTGCGAGCTGCTGTCGTGTTATGATATGTTCTGTGTTGCTGCACCATGATACGATATGTTCTGTCAAGGTGTGTTATGTATGCTCGGTTATGCTATGGTAAGTTGTGTTATGTCGTCTTCTGCTCCGTCATGTTATACCCTGGTATGTTATGTCATGTTATGTGATGCTCTACTTGGTCATGATATTGATGTGTCATGTTTTGTCAAGTTCTGTCATGCTTTGTTATGTTCTGTCATGTTCTGCTGTGTCATGTTGTGTTTTGTCGTGTTCGTCAAGGGTGCGAGGCGGGACAACCAATATTCTCGGGGATCATCGGGACAACTTGGAGTCTGGCGGCCGCGGTATGCAAGGGTGGGTTGGCCGAGCGCGCAGCGGGACAACCGGGACACGCGGAATTATCGGGACAACTTGGGGTCTGGCGGCCGCGGTGTGGGGTTGGCCGAGCGCAAAGCGGGACACCCGGGACACTTGGAATTATCGGGACAACTTGGGGTCTGGCGGCCGCGGTATGCGGGGCGGGGTTGGCCGGGCGCGAGGCGGGACACCCGGGATACTCGGGATTCTCGAGACAATTTGGGGTCTTGGGGCCGCGGTATACAGGGTGAGGTTTGGCGGGGCGGCCTGTTCTTGACATCTAACAACCCCAACCTGTCAGGCGGGGAACATGTTAACAAGCGTGGGTCCCAAACAGATTTATGTCACTGTATGTACTGCGTCCTACGTGGATCAATTTATGTGGTGCACTATGTGTAAAGCAGTCGCTGTGGCGCAATATGTGTCAACATATGTTGCGTCATGACATCCACATTGTGCCACTCACGGAACCCAGAACATGTAGTGAAATATCACTGGTGCAGTCTAGGTGGTGCCATATATATACATGTATATATATATGTACATATATGTGTATATATACACCAGTGTGTATATTTAGACGCGTGCGTATATATATATATATATATGTATATATACGTATATATATATATATATATATATATATATATATATATATATATATATATATACGCACGCGCGCGCAGCGGCCAGCTAGTTTGGCGCCACCGACGCAGCCGCGGTGGCGCTGACCCTTGGGCACATCCCAGCGGGCACTTCACTGCGAGTCGGCGACTTGGGCGGGCGCGGTACCATGGCAACGTCGACGACGGTAGACACGATGATCATAATAGCGATCGTGGTGACGAGGTTGGCACCGACAAAGGCGCGGCCAGGGCGGGCGTTGATGCTGATCACGCCGACGACGATGACGGCGTCCTCGCGTCGGTGATGAAGGATTTGGACACAATTCGAAATGCGCGCGCGGCCGACGCGCGGGAATGGCCCACATGGTTTTATTTGACACGGATCGCGCCCTCCAACACGCGCGCAAAGGCGCACGAATGGTGTCGGCATGTTTCGCCAAAGGCCGTGCTGGCAGAACTCCATGAGCATACTGAAAGAAACTATGGTTTGCTTAGGACCGCGCAAGATCGCGAGCGCACGTTTTTTGTGAAAACTGGTGTTGCGAAACCATGTGTTTGTGTAAGCTGTTTTCGACACGCGGTTTGGACATCGCTACAACATCGCAGGTTGTTTGGCGGATTCTGGCTTGCGCGCGCGACGACGCGCGCGCGTGCGTTTCGTCCCGCTTTGTTCAAAAATTCTCGCGACGGCACGCGCGCCAGGGCGTTCAAACGATTTCGACATGCGCACGTGCGAAGCCCGTGTGAACATGTAGAAAATAAAACGCTGGTTTTTCTTGACAAAATCGCAAACACGCGCGAGCACGTGTTATTTATAATATAAAATCAGTGTTGCGGAACCTTGTATTTCTACATGCGTCTTGGACGCTCGATGTTGGAACCCTTCCGGAACCCAGTGTTTTTTCGAAGAATTCTGGCATGCGCGCGCGAAAACGCGCGCGCGCGGATTTCTTGACATCTGTTGCAAGGGACTCTTGAAAAATTGTGACGTTTGATGAACGAGCGCGCGCGCACGGTATTTGTTGCAGAGGATGACGGGGGGGGCGATGCCAGCATGTAAAGTGCAATGCGCAAAGGGGGGGCGATAATTCCGAAAAGGGGGTAGACTTTACCCTTTCTTAAACAAATTGAATCTCGGCGTGGGGCAATAAAGTTGGTGCAATGGTGAGACAATCTACGTCGCGCACTGTGCGCTGCGCAGTCTATGCAACATATATGAAACAATCCACGTGGGTCAATTTCTGCAGTGCAACCTACGAGGTGAAACCTAGGCGGCGCCAACTCTGCGGTGCAATCGGCATGGGGGAAGAAAAAATCCGGCGCCTTCTGCGCGGCGACAATCAACCTGCCGGATCTGGAGCTGTCAAATCCACTGCTCGCGCAAACATCCCACCCGCGCACCCGCAGCTGGGTGGGCAATGCCCAAGCGACGGCGATTGCGATGAGTGCTTGGCGTTGGCTGGTGCATCCCTGCGGCCGCGCTAGCCCGCGCATGCTCGCGCGCGCAGCGACCGGCTAGTGAGGCGCGGCCGATGCGGTCGCGAGGGCGATGACCGCCGGGCACTTCCAGCGGGCGCCAGCGCGAGACGGCGACGAGGGCGGGCGCGGCATCATGGCGACGACGACTACGGTAGACACGGGGACGCAAATACCGACGACGGCGACGACGGCGGCGATGACGACGGCAGAGCCAACGGCGATGCCGACGTTGATCACGCCTGCCCATAACGATGACGATTTCCTTGCGTCAGCGATGACGGTGCGAGTGGAAATTCGACGCGCGCGCGGGGCCGACGCGCGCGAGTGGCCCGCGCGGCAATATTGGACGCGGACCGCGCCCCCCCCCTTCCCCCCCCAAAAAAAAACGTCCGCATGGGCGTTCGGATGAGTTCGACATGCGGCACGAGAGGGCCGCTCGGCAGAATGCGATGGCAGTGTCGGGAACCCGATGGTTTTGAATTCGCAAGAGCGCGCGCGCAGGCCCGTTTTGAGAACTGGCGTTGCAAAAGCACGTGCGTTAGATGGTTTCGGAACACTCGTTTGCACCCTTGCGGAAGCTAAGATGTTCGATGGACGTCGGCGCGCGCGCGACAACGCGCGCGCGTGCACCTCGCCCCATTGTCGCACGGGGTTCTCGCGACACCACGCGCGCGAGGGCGCTCGAACAGTTTCGGCGCCCTCGCACTAAGAAGCCCGCCCGGTGGCATTTCATGAGAATAATTACACACTTGTGGCTTTCTGCAGAATTCGCAAGAGCGCGAGCGCATGCACTTCTTTTGAAAACACGCGTTGCGGAACCAAGCGCTCTTGCGTGTTCTCGGGGCACTCGATTTTGAGATGCCGACAGAATCCGATGTTTTCGTCTTTTGGGGAATTCCAGCACGCGCGCCCGACAACGCACGCGCGCGCACTTCGCCCCACGCGCTGTAAAGGATCTTTGAAAACTGTCGAATTTTGAATGAATGCGAATATTTTTTTCCCCAGAGGATGAGGGGGGGGGGCGGGGGGGGGGGGGCAGCTCCGGCCTGCCTGGGGCGGCGTGAATTCACATCTGGGATGGGCGACGGGGCGGAATCATATGCATATTGCACATTCCCAGGTGGCAGCGGTTATAAGTCCGGCCTCTGGAGGGCGGTGGATCTTAATCCTTTACTAGAATGGGGAATCTACGTCGCGCAACGACTTGCTGTTCGCAGCGAGCTGTCGCCGTCAACGCCAGTGCTCGCGCAATCGCCCCGGCCACTCACGCGCGCAATGGCCCGCGTAAACTCACGCGGCGGAGATTGTGACAGGTGCGCGGCGTTGGCTGGCGCATCTTCGCGGCCGCGCTAGCCCGCGGGCGCTCGCGAGCGCAACGGCCAGCTAATTTGACGCGACCGACGCGACCGCGGCGGCGCTGATCACCGGGCACTTCCCAGCGGGCGCTCCCGCGCGAGTCGGCGACTTGGGCGGGCGCGGCGCCGCGGCGACGTCCACCGCGGCGGGCGCGGAGCGACGCTGGCGACGATGGCGACAACGACGACGGCAAGGCCAGCGATGGCGCGGACGCTGATGACTGCGTTCTCGCGTCGGCAATGAAAGCCCCAGAAACTGTTCGACATTCGCGCGAGGCCGACGCGCGCGGCCCGCGCGGCAGTTTTCGAAACGGAAAGCGAGCCCCCCCCCCGACACGCGGCGCGAGGTCCACTTGACAGTATTCGAACCAAAAAAATGTGGGATAGCGGTAGCCCTGAATTTCTTTTCCTTGAGCCAGACACTAACAGTCCTGATTTCAGCCCTGGCGTCGCGAGACAGCGCGGCCCTCCTCGAGGCTGCAGCGCGCGCGACCAGGCTCGTCGGCCCACCAGCTCGATTACACCGCAACCCCGCTAAGCCTCATCAGGCTGGCGCCCGCTCGCAAGTGAAAATGGCAATTGGAGCCGCGGCATCTGACATCTCTGTATCCGAACGTTTTTCGTTTGTTTGGTTGTTTTCTATTTCTCTCTCTCTCTCTCTCTCTCTCTCTCTCTCTCTCTTTCACTTTCTCTCTCTCCCTCTCTCTCTCTCTCTCTCTCTCTCTCTCTCTCTCTCTCTCTCTTTCTCCTCTCCCTCTCTCTGTCTCTCTCTCTCTCCCTCTCTCTCTCTCTCTCTCTCTCTCTCTCTCTCTCTCTCTCTCTCTCTCTCTCTCCTCTCTCTCTCTCTCCTCTCTCTCTATCCCTCTCTCTCTCTCTCTCTCTGCTCTCTTCTCTCTCTCCCCCTCTCTCTCTTCTCTCTCTCTCTCTCTCTCTCTCTCTCTCTCTCTCTCTCTCCCTCTCTCCTCTCTCTCTCTCTCCCACCCTCCTCTCTCTCTCTCTCTCTCTCTCTCTCTCTCTCTCTCTCTCTCTCTCTCTCTCCTCTCTCTCTCTCTCTCTCTCTCTCTCTCTCTCTCTCTCTCTCTCTCTCTCTCTCCTCTCTCTCTCTCTTCTCTCTCTCTCTCTCTCTCTTCTCTCTCTCTCTCTCGTTCTCTCTTTCTTGTCTATTTCTCAATCATTTTCTCTCTCTCTCTCTCTCTCTCTCTCTCTCTCTTCTCTCTCTCTCTCTCTCTCTCTCATCTCTCTCTCTCTCTCTCTCTCTCTCTCTCTCTCTCCTCTCTCTCTCTCATATATATATATATATGGCATTCTCGCGCGCCGCTGCCTCCAGGGCTGACCCCGCAATGATTTCCCAGCGGTCAAGCCTCGCTCCACCTCTCTAGGGCTTCACGGGTCACGGGTCTGCCGTCGAAGGTCCGCGCGTCTTCGCGTCGCCCAAGCCCCCCGGCCCCTGGCGACGAGCGGGGTGCACCTCCCGCCTGGCAAAGCTTGCTGCTGCCCCCGCATGCCACTGGAGCTCGCGCTCTAACTGGCCCGAGCATCTCTGTCTGCGCCCCTGGCTCCGGCGAGGCAGCGCCCGTTCGCCGCCCCGACGAGAACGCCTCCAGCTGCTCATCTCCACCTCGAACAACCTCTGGTCCACTGAGAAAAGGCGCAGCCCAGCGCCCCCGCCACGACCCCCTTTGCCTCTGCGCCCAGCACCACAAACGCACTGCAACTAAAACTAATCGCCAACGTCATAACCGCCACGTGGGACAGCGCACCGCGCCAACTGCAATCGCCCCCCACGTCGACGCGCACGCTCACCCTGTCGTCGGAAAAAAAGCCCCTTCGCGCCCACCTGCGCGACCATGAGCATCACCGCCAGCACTTGGTTAGGAGCTCGGGATCTCTGAACGTCGCAACCCTCAGCTGAGCGAGCCCCAACGTCCTCATGTGCCTCCTCAGCGTGCCCTTGTCCATCGGCTCGGCATCTGCGCCCGCCACTCGGTCCTTGGCGTTCAACTTTGCAACCTCCATCTCTACGTTACGGACCAGATCTACATGCCGAATCCACCGCGTCTGTAGATGCCGCGCCCAACGAACTCCATGTCTGTGCAGCATACCCTTCGCCGATGTTGAGTCCGGCTCCAACTCCAGCGTTATCTCGACCTGCTCCTCTGTCACACCCGCCCCCCCCCCCCCCCCCTGCAGCGCGAGCCAGATGGGGGAACCTCGAGGCGTGCCCGACCCCGTGGCATATAACCCCGACGCCCCGCTCAACGACGCCACCGCCGCTTGAGACAGTGTCCAGTTCTCTAGCAGATGAACGCCCAAGCGAATGCAACCCGACGAATGTCCGACCCAGTCTGCGACCACCGACGCCTTCACCTTGAGAGTCATCTCTGGGCGCGGGTAGAGAACGACGACGTCGGCACCTTCAGGCGCCGCACCAAATAATTATGTTTCAGGATGCTTCGCCCTCGCGTCGATGCGCGAACAACTCTGCTCTCGAATAGTTTATTGAATGTCGTCGCGGCCGTTTGCCAAACACTGACCAATGAAAGCACGAATCCTGTATTTCGTAAGACCATGCCTTGATACTGAGTCCTCTGCCTCACGAACTCCCTTCGCCTCGCGCTGCGAGTTCGGCGCGTCTGCCGGCTTGACCTGCTTCAACTCGTAGGGTTCCGTCATCTTCAGGATCAGCTTCGGGTCTGGCATGATACCGAAGCCTTCCTCGCCCGACATCACAATCTCGTCGAACAACGTTATTCCAACTGCTCCCCGAAGTCCGACTCGCGGTTGAGGCTTCGCTTTGAATAAATTGGCCATGGTATCATCGAAATTCTCCAGCTCCTCGAAATAAACCTCCACAGCGACGTCATCCCCATGACCGGCACACAGAGAATCGATCCCAGGGTTGTAGCATAAGAAACACACCGGTTTCAACTCCATATACCCGTTCTGCGCGCAGGTGTCTCTCACTTCGCCTTGGAAAAGCATCGACGCCTCTGGCGTCCCATACGTCGCGTTTTGTAGCTTCCAAAGCATCCCAGGTCATCGCTGCTCAGGTAGGTCTTCGTCAAAAGGATTAGAAAGAATTGAGCCCCGTTGGGGCGCTGCTACACCGGATTAGCCCGCGGATTAATGGGCAAAGCCATTTTAAATCGTGACTGAGCGGGAATCGGCCGGATCAAACGGGAGCAAGCCGACTTCGGATCAGGGCAAAATCATAATCTGACCTCCCAGGAGTTGCATCCGAACAAACATGGAGATCAAGAGAGGCAGGCGCCAGGCAGGCGTCTTGCTGGCAGCAATTGTCCGCGTGACGTGTGCAAGCTGACGGGAGCATTTGAAACGCGGGCCATTAGGTGACCGGCCTGCTGCGCCCCATTGCGAAGCATGTCGGATCGGGTGAGGAGGTTGTAGATTCGATCCTGAAGTAGTCGGTTGATGTTCATCGGGGTCGACACTGCCCGCGCGCGCCCCTCCTTTCCCAGCTGGCCCCCCTCACGGGGCCCCAAACGCCCTCCGTTGCGGTCACGCGGCGTGATCTCCACTTCCGCCGCTGTCCTTTGGTGTCGGGTTCCGCCGGGCCCTTCCGCCCCGAGACAGGCGCCCCGGTCGCCGTCTCCTTCCAGGCTGTCCCTCTCCGTCGGGCCCTTCCGCCCCGAGGCGGGCGTCCTGGTCGCCGTCGTCTTCCGCGTAAGCTGGCCCCTGCGCCCCCGGCCCCCTGGGGAGCCCGAAGGCGCGCCCCTGGCGAGCAGGCCGGCCAACAGGGGCACCGCACCGGTAGCGAAGAGCGCAAGCAGGAGATCAAAGGGGGGGGCCCCCACCCCATTCGCAAAAGTGCGTCCTGCTCGAGCCCAGGAAGGCTGCAGCCAGGGAACGCGAGAGAGGGAAAAAAACATGGGGAAGGGAGCGCAGCGGGCTGCAGCTCAAAAGTCCCTGGGTTACTGGCAGACCCCAACCAGACCAAATGGCACGGAGATTTCGGCAACATTTTGGCCTGCTTGGGGGGGCAAACCGAAGTAAGGGGCCCCATTGATCGATCTCATCCAAGATAGCCCCAAGATGGCCCCCGAGGCTCGCAAGGGCGCCCCAAGACGGCCCAAAAAGGTGCCCAGGAGGCCCCAAGAGGATACGAAACCGTTTCCCCGGGAACCGTTTCCCCGGAACCGCTTCCCCGGGACCGTTTCCCCAGAGGACCGTTTCCCCGGAGACCTCTTCCCCGGGGACCGCTTCCCCGGAGGAGCGTTTCCCCGGGACCGTTTCCCCGGTTCCGTTTTCCCGGGAACGCTTGCCCGGAACCGTTTCCCCCAATCCGTTTACCCGGAGCCGGTTCCCCGTTTCCCCGCAGCCGGTTCCCCTGGGGGGCCCCGGTGCACCGTTTCCCCGGAATCGCTTCCCTGGAACCAGGTCGGGCTCGGGTCGAGCGGGCGGGACATTCAAACAGAATGCATCATCGAGTTGGCACGCGAGTGCCCTAACGGGCGGGACGGGTCCGGCGGGCTGGCGGACCCGAGCGGGCGGACCCTAACGGGCGGGACGGGTCGGGTCGGGCGGCGGGACATTCAAGTAGAATGCATCGAGTTGGCACGCGAGTACCCTAACGGGCAGGACGGGTCCGGCGGGCGGGCGGACCCTCCGGGTCGGGGGCGGACCCTAACGGGCGGGTCGGGTCGGGTCAACGATTTGGACATCGGGTCGGGTCGGGACCCTATCGGGACAAAAGTATGATGCATCCAACGGGCGGGACGGGTCCTCGGACCCTAACGGGCGGGACGGGTCGGGTCGGGCGGACCCTAACGGGCGGGACGGGTCGGGTCGGGCGACATTAAAGAATGATGCACCATCGAGTTGGCACGCGAGTACCCTAACGGGCGGGGGGCGGGCGGGCGGACCCTAACGGGCGGGACGGGTCGGGTCGGGCGGGCGGACCCTAACGGGAAAGGTCGGGTCGGGTCGGGGGCGGGACATTAAAGTATGATGCACCATCGAGTTGGCACGCGAGTACCCTAACGGGCGGGACGGGTCCGGCGGGCGGGCGGACGGGTCGGGTCGGGCGGGCGGACCCTCACGGGCGGGACGGGTCGGGTCGAGCGGGCGGGACATAAAATAATGGTGCATCATCGAGTTGGCACGCGAGTACCCTACGGGCGGGACGGGCCCGGCGGGCGGACCCTAACGGGCGGGTCGGGTCGGGTCGGGCGGACATTAAAGTATGGTGCGCCATCGAGTTGGCACGCGAGTACCCTAACGGGCGGGACGGGTCGGGCGGGCGGACCCTAACGGGCGGGACGGGTCGGGTCGGGCGGGACGGGACATTAAAGTATGATGCATCATCGACTTGGCACGCGAGTACCCTAACGGGCGGGACGGGTCCGGCGGGCGGGCGGGACGGGTCGGGTCGGGCGGGCGGACCCTCACGGGCGGGACGGGTCGGGTCGAGCGGGCGGGACATAAAATAATGGTGCATCATCATGTTGGCACGCGAATATCCTAACGGGCGGGACGGGTCCGGCGGGCGGACCCTAACGGGAAAGGTCGGGTCGGGTCGGGCGGACATTAAAGTATGGTGCGCCATCAAGTTGGCACGCGAGTACCCTAACGGGCGGGACGCGAGTACCCTAGGAGGAGGAGCAGCAGCAACAGCAGCAACAGCAGCAGCAGTGTAATGAGAGAGAGTAGCAGGAAGGAATCGCCTCTGTGGAACCCGTCCTGTGGAACCGGTCCTGTGGAACCAGTCCTGTGGAACCGGGCTTGTGGAACGGGTTCTGTGGTACCGGTCCTGCGGAACCGGTCCTGTGGAACCGGTTCCGTGCATGGAACCGGTTCTGCGGAACCGGTCCTGTTGAACTGGTCTTTGTTGAACCGGTCCTTGCTGAACTGCAATTCAGCAAGAACCGGTTCAACAGACGACCATGGTCGTCTGTTGAACCGGTGTCTGTTGAACCGGTCGTCTGTTGAACCGGTCCCTGTTGAACCGGTCGTCTGTTGAACCGGTCTGCTTCCCTCCACAAGGGCCTCCCAGATGTCCCCGAAAGGCTTCCAAGAGACCCCAAAGAGGCCCCGAGAGCATCTCCAGAGGCACCCAAACGGCCCAAGAGGCCCCCGGGACTACCAAGATACCCCCAATGCACCCCGAAAGGCCCCCAGGAAGCTCTCGAAATGAATCCGAAAAGACTCCGCATCCAAGAGGCCAATGGCCTTTCTGCTCGCCCTCTTCCTCCTCCTCCTCCTCCTCCTCCTCCTCCTCCTCCTTCTCCTCCTCCCCCTCCTGATCCTCCTCATCCTCATCCGCCTACTCCTCCTCCTCCTCCTCCCCCTCCTCCTCCCCCTCCTCCTGCTGCTGCTGATGCTCCTCCTCCTCCTCCGATTCCTCTTCCTTCCTCTCCATCTTGGGATATGACGTCTTACCCAACCCTGGATTCCACTGCATGCTCCTCCACATCCCTGATCAGGGCAACTCGTCTAGGCATCGTTTCTGGATGAACTGGTGGGGTTACGCGAAGCGTATAGAATAAGACTCTGTAGAGCTGCCCACAATCCGAATACATTGCATTACGTCTAGCTACAACTTTGATAGGATCCTACTGCAGCTCGCCACGGCATTGATTGGATACTCGCACACCACTGTCATCAAATACAGACCTGACAGGACCCTACCTGAGCTGCTGACAGGCCTGATAAGATTATAATGATATTGGCCACAGCTCGAACACAGTCTTGTTCGACCAACGCGGGCTGCATCTCCGATAAAGCCCTGCTGCGGCGGGCTATAGCTGCAACGTGATCCGATCACAGCTGCAGCCCGCTCTGGTAGGATCCTGTCGGGACTGCCCACATCCCCCAGTGCGATTCTGAAACGGTTGGCCACAACTCCAATCGGATCCCACAGTTCGACACAGTTTGCCACAACTCCAATCGGATCCCACAGCTCGACGGGCCTGTCTTCCACCACCACCACCACGACCATCAGTTGGAGGGGGAGGCGGTCCTCCACCTCCTCCTCCTCCTCATCCTCCTCCTTCTCCTCACGCACTGGCGCCCACGCGGCGGTCTTGTCCACCGAAGCCGACCGCGCCCAAGAGTCTGTCCGTCGCCCTCCTCCTCCTCTCCCTCCTCCTCCTCCTCCTCGTCCTTGTCCTCGTCCTCGTCCTCCTCTTCTTGACGGTACACAAGGACAGCGATCCGGATAAGAACACGCAGGACCAGGGCGCGTGGCGCGTCAGGCCATACCACACCATACGAGCCAGACCATACCATACATATACGAGGCCGCACGAGTCGACCCAGCAGAGAGAGGGCGCCGCAGGAGCAGGCAAGACCGGAACGGAGAGAGGCCAGAAGAGATCATGCCAGATAGGGGGAGGCCACCGTGCGTCCGCAGGTCTGTTCCCCGTGGATATGGGCGCGCACGGAGAAATCAATGATCAGGAGGAGGCGCGGGCAAGGGGGGAGGTACAGGAAGACAGAACATGAAGGACAGCAGGAACATGCAAGACCTCGATGGCGTGGAAATGAGATAAACGACAATTACGTAGACGAGCCGGAGGAGAAAAAAAGGCCACTTGAGTGACCGCATTTACTTTGGCCACCGACTTGCGCACACACACACACACACGGATATTTGCAACAATCTGGGACCATGTACCGCAGCAAGGAACAGATTTAGACAAACAGAGGTGGTCGACACCGATTGCACCACGCCAAACACCAACACCATGCTTAACCCTACGCAACCAGACGAGACCATGTTATACCTGGCCAGACAGTTGCACACTCAACCGCGCAAAAAGTGAACGATACACTGGCCGCAGGATGAGCTGCTGGAGTCACGCGAAGCGTTTCTGATTGACACCTTCCAGGTGAACGATTAAAGGTAGCTCAACGAGCTGCTGGCACAAAGTCTCCTCCTCGATACGGTCAGCACAATGCGGGAAGCGCTCCAAGAGCAAGGAAGTGACTGAGTTCGCCCAAAATGCAACCCCAGCTGCACAGCGGTAGTTGTAGTGCAGGAAACGAAGCTGAGCTTTAGAAGCCGCATCGTAGCAAGATCGTTCCGCAAACCCTTCCCGGAATGCTATCATAATGTCTTTGAAGCTGAAAGCACTGCCAGCATTGATTGTCTGGCATGTATCTCCAGCCATGGTCACGCCATCTGGATCCCAGCAAGTACTAAGGAGCACCATGAGTTGCGACGGGGAAAAATCTTGAACTTCGTCCACATATAACTTATCCACCTTTGGAAATGCAGCGATGGCATCACGAATACACGCAGCAACATCGATGTCGTCATATTGGCGGAAGGAGTGCTTCATCGTCATGTATCTGTCGAACATGTAGTACACACGTGCTTGATCTTTCATTGTTAGCCTCACCCCCTGCGCCATCATATCATCTTTCATATACTCATCCTTTGTGAGGCCAGTTCGCCACCGAGGACCAAATGGCCGCAACCGAGAGTTGAACTCTGTCCAAACCATGTTTGCGTGAAGGTGTGGTGCCAACGGCCGCAAGTGAGGCCAATACGTACGCATGAAGGCCGGAAAACCTATCGGTGTCCTCTGCCCGAGGAAGCGGCCAACAAGCTGGTCCCAGGTTATGACCGTCGCGCTGGAGGGGGTCCACTGCGAGACGCCGATGGTCCTTGAAATCATCACTCCGGATGTTTCAAGCTGCTGTGAGACCATGTCGCGCAACATCGATGACTTCACGATAAACAGATGGGTCTCGTGACGCCGTCCGTCCTGCCCACGGTGCCAAAGAGCGCGCTGGACCGCCACGATCCGCCATCGCCCCGTCGACGCGCTGGGGCGTGGTAGAAGGCTCAGAGAAGCCCCCGAGACGGCCCGAAACGGCCACAAGCCCCCCACGTGGCCCCAGGACTGCCCGAGAAGCGTGGAAGGCGGCCCAGGAGAGCCCCAAGGCGGAGGGGGCGAGGCCGAACTGGAAGTCCATGACCTCGCGCCGAACTGAAAGCGCCCGAAGGCGGCCCGACGAGTCCCCCAAAAAACTACAAAATTTCTCATGGATGCCCAGCGCGGCCTCCAAGACGCGCCGGAAGAGGCATCCAGCGAGGTGGTAGAAAGCGGCACACTCTGACAAGCCGTAGCTCGACCAATGTGTGTCGTTCCCGAGGCCGTTCGGCTTCAGATCGCATCGGGAAAGCTCCAGAGACGCCAAATGAAACCACCATGCAACCCAAGACTGCTCCCAGAGAATACCCAAAGGACCCCAAGACTGCCCGAGAACCCTCCGGAACGGCCCAAGAGGGCTCCAAGACTGACGGAACAAGGTCGAAATTGAGACCCTCGCGCTGAACTGGCGTGGGCCTCAAATTCACCCTAAGACCATCCGAAGACTACTCAGTGAGCCCTGATAGGGTACAATCTCCCCGAGATGTCTCAAGAGGCCCGAAGAAGCCTCCAAGAGACGTCCGAAGAGGTATCCAACCAGGCGCTCAGAGGAACGCTTTAAAATTTAATCGCTTCGCTCATTCCGCCGGCCCATACAGTCTCATGTCTGCCGTTTGCCCGAGGGCCTGGTGTCAATGCGGCGCTTTGGGGGTTATTTTGCCAGGCGTCTCGGGAACCTCTTGGAGGCAGTGTTGAAGCCTCTTGAGGCCCCGTAAGGGCCGTTTGGGGGTCGTTGGGGCTTCTTGTTGGGCTTCTTGGATGGTTCTTGGGGCGTCTTGGGGGACTTATTGGCGGGATGTTGGTGGCTTCTGAGGTGCTCCTAGGGGCAGAATCCCCCTTTGGGCGCCTATTGGGCGGTCTTGGTGCTCTCTTGTGCCGTCTTGGGGTTATCTTGGGCCGTCTTGGGCCGATTTTAGCGGATTGTTGGGCTGTCTCGGGGCGATGTTGGGGGCTATTTGCGTAGTCTGAGGCGCTGTGAAATTCGAAACGCCGTTCATGCGGGAAGTGTACATGTTCCTCTGGGAATGGGACGATTTTTGATTGTAATGGCCGTCTTGGAGGGCCTCTTGAGGCTCTCTTGGGGTTTCTTGGCGGCCTCGACGGCAATTTTGAGGTCATCTTGGGCGATTTGGAACGATTGTTCGGCGACTTGAGGCGGCTTGGATTGTTTCGGGGGCGTTCCGGTGCCGTTTTGGCGCGCTCCTGGAGCGTTCTGGGGGCATGAGCCGAACGTCGCGCTCTGGGCGGCGTGCGGAAGCCATTGTGTGAGAGGGCGCGGTGGTGAGAAGAACAGCTCACCCCACCCGGCTTTCCGAGCTTTCCGGCGTAAGGAGGACTTCTTCGCGGCACTTGTGAACGCTCCTGGACAGTGCTTTTTGGGCAGGTTCTTGACGCTCGTTGCAAGTCTGTAGGGGCCCCGTTGGGAGTCTACCGAAAGGAGAGCACATTGTAGCATCGCTTGCACTTGCTTGCGTGCTCGGTCGGGGGGGCATTTGGGGGGCCTCCTGGGGCCGCTTGGGGGACTCTTGGGGGCCTCCTGAGGGCCTCGTGGGGGCCTCTTTGGGGCCTCTTAGGGGCCTCTTGGGGCCTCGTGGGGGCTTCTTAGGGCCGAGGGCTCGAAATGTTGTTTCGTGTTCCCTCTCTGGGGCCCCTTTGGGGGCGTTCTTGGGGCCCTTTTGGACCGTCTTGGAGGCTTCTTGGGCCGTCTTCGAGCCCTCTTGGGCCATCTTGGGGCCCTCTTGGGGGCCTCTTGGGCCCTCTTGGGGCGATCTTGGGGGCCTCTTTGGTCGTCTTGGAGCGTCGGGAAGCGGAAAAGGCGAGAATGCGAAAATCCTTCAAAAACCTGAGGAAAATCGATGAATTTTGCCTCTTGGGGACCTCTTGGCAGGGCTCTTGGAGGCTTCTTGGTGCGTCGGGGAGCCATCTTAGGCGCTTTGGAGCGATATTATGGCGTCTTGGAGTTCTGTTGGACCATATTGAGGGCCTCTTGGGGGTCTCTGAGCTCTTCTCGGGGCTCTTGGGAGGCCCTGAGGGCGGCGCCCAGGAGCAGAACCATCCCCGACAGGGAGTTGCCCAGGGACCTGGTCAGGGTACTTTTCGTCCGGGGACCCCCAGGGGCCGCCCCGCGCGCGCGAACTAGAAAATTGTTAAGCAGTTACCGGAGATCTTAGCAAGAGGCCCGAAGAAGCCTCCAAGAGACGTCCGAAGAGGTATCCAACCAGGCGCTCAGAGGAACGCTTTAAAATTCGCCGGCCCAACGGGCCAGAGGCGTGCTAAGATCTCCGGTAACTGCTTAACAATTTTCTAGTTCGCGCGCGCGGGGCGGCCCCTGGGGGTCCCCGGATGAAAAGTACCCTGACCAGGTCCCTGGGCAACTCCCTGTCGGGGATGGTTCTGCTCCTGGGCGCCGCCCTCAGGGCCTCCCAAGAGCCCCGAGAAGAGCTCAGAGACCCCCAAGAGGCCCTCAATATGGTCCAACAGAGCTCCAAGACGCCATAATATCGCTCCAAAACGCCTAAGATGGCTCCCCGACGCACCAAGAAGCCTCCAAGAGCCCTGCCAAGAGGTCCCCAAGAGGCAAAATTCATCGATTTCCCTAAGGTTTTTGAAGGATTTTCGCATTCTCGCCTTTTCCGTTTCCCGACGCTCCAAGACGACCAAAGAGGCCCCCAAGATCGCCCCAAGAGGGCCCAAGAGGCCCCCAAGAGGGCCCCAAGATGGCCCAAGAGGGCTCGAAGACGGCCCAAGAAGCCTCCAAGACGGTCCAAAAGGGCCCCAAGAACGCCCCCAAAGGGGCCCCAGAGAGGGAACACGAAACAACATTTCGAGCCCTCGGCCCTAAGAAGCCCCCACGAGGCCCCAAGAGGCCCCTAAGAGGCCCCAAAAGGCCCCCACGAGGCCCTCAGGAGGCCCCCAAGAGTCCCCCAAGCGGCCCCAGGAGGCCCCCCAAATGCCCCCCCGAGCACGCAAGCAAGTGCAAGCGATGCTACAATGTGCTCTCCTTTCGGTAGACTCCCAACGGGGCCCCTACAGACTTGCAACAAGCGTCAAGAACCTGCCCAAAAAGCACTGTCCAGGAGCGTTCACAAGTGCCGCGAAGAAGCCCTCCTTACGCCGGAAAGCCCGGAAAGCCGGGTGGGGTGAGCTGTTCTTCTCACCACCGCGCCCTCTCACACAATGGCTTCCGCACGCCGCCCAGAGCGCGACGTTCGGCTCATGCCCCCAGAACGCTCCAGGAGCGCGCCAAAACGGCACCGGAACGCCCCCGAAACAATCCAAGCCGCCTCAAGTCGCCGAACAATCGTTCCAAATCGCCCAAGATGACCTCAAAATTGCCGTCGAGGCCGCCAAGAAACCCCAAGAGAGCCTCAAGAGGCCCTCCAAGACGGCCATTACAATCAAAAATCGTCCCATTCCCAGAGGAACATGTACACTTCCCGCATGAACGGCGTTTCGAATTTCACAGCGCCTCAGACTACGCAAATAGCCCCCAACATCGCCCCGAGACAGCCCAACAATCCGCTAAAATCGGCCCAAGACGGCCCAAGATAACCCCAAGACGGCACAAGAGAGCACCAAGACCGCCCAATAGGCGCCCAAAGGGGGATTCTGCCCCTAGGAGCACCTCAGAAGCCACGCCCCAAGAACCATCCAAGAAGCCCAACAAGAAGCCCCAACGACCCCCAAACGGCCCTTACGGGGCCTCAAGAGGCTTCAACACTGCCTCCAAGAGGTTCCCGAGACGCCTGGCAAAATAACCCCCAAAGCGCCGCATTGACACCAGGCCCTCGGGCAAACGGCAGACATGAGACTGTATGGGCCGGCGGAATGAGCGAAGCGATTAAATAAAACATGCAGACACCCAACATCATTTGCTTCCAGGGCCGTTTGGCTTCACATCTTGTCGGGGGAGCTTCAGAGAGACCCAAAGGAGGCCATCCAAATCCAAAGGACGGCAGAAATTGCCCCCAGAGAGCTCTCGTGCTGATCAAACTGCCCGATTCCCCTCCAACGCTGCCCGAGAGAGCTCCACCACTGAGGGAGCGAAGCCGAGTTTAAGACCCATGCGAATTCAGACCGCGCGTTGACATGGCGTGCTCCCCCCCCTTCACGATCCGCTCCGGCAAAGGCATGGTGGCGGGGTGTGCCGCAGGCAGCTGGAGAGTCTTTCCTGTGCCAGAACGGCCTTGTAGGAACAGGCTGCTTGGGCACTCAACTGCAGCCTGCTGCTCACGCGAGAGCGCGATCGAAAACTCGGCTGGCCCTTGCTCCTGAATGTCTTCATGGTGCTCATGTGTTGACGTCATGTTGCGTAATTTTGTAAAGATCTACCCTGATAGGCTGCATAGTGCAGCATGCTGGGTCCTTGATGGCATTGCCAAGTCTTGAATATTGTAATCAGCAAGCTGCCGAACTATCTCTACGACTGCGTCGGACAACTCTTCGATCACGGGGTCACTTGCATCCCCTGAAGGGACACCTGAGACAACCTCTATGTGTTCTTGAACCGTATCAGCAATTCTCTGCAATCGCTGCCTGAGCTCGTGCAAATTGCTCACAACGTCACCTGCACAATTACCATCAGCACGTGAACTCAGCCACTCAACACGTGGTTCCGGCAACAGGCGTCGCTCTTGGTGTTCCACTAATACCCCTCGCCCCAACGATAAAGCAAACTGGTCAAACAAAGTGAGTAATGACGAGCCACAATGTGCAAACGCATCGGCTCCTTCTACACTTGGCGCCACGACCCGAGATGAGGAAGCTGCACGATGCGACATCGCACTGCGTTATACGATTCTAAGATTTGCAAGAATGATTGCGTGGACAGCTCAAGCCAAAACGGCTTCAGTTGATGTGATTGGTGTCTATGTGGTCCAACTTTACAAAGATCACAAAGCGGCAACGCCGAAACCATTACCCCACGGCAGCAACGCACAGAAGACATCCGAGTTCCTGGACGGCGACTACAAAACCACGCCAGCTTGACCAACGTGTGGCTGCAGTGGCGTAATCAAGCATGCCCCCCCCCTCCCTGGTATAGCGCGAAGAGAATCGAGATGTAGTGACACGAGCCGGGGTGCATTGTGACTCACTTTTGTAGAAGGGGCCACGCCAGGTGCGGCGCCGAGATCCGCAGACCCATCTGGGGTGTTCAAGGCGTGTGAGATGCTCCCGCTCTCAATCCCCCCCTGGCAGGGAGGGCCAAGATCGCGGCCACATGCGCTGAATGCACCTTGCCCGCTTGGGACTCGAATCCCCTCTGTCACACGGGAGGATTGTGCTGGGGGGTGTGCTGGGGAGGGTTGTGCTGGGGGGCCGTGCTGGGGGGGGTTCAAGGCTGTGCTGGGGGGTTTTGCTGGGGGGTTGTGCTGGGGGTTTGTGCTTAGGTCGAGCCCTGCTCCTCATCCCCCTCCTCCTTAATTGAAATTATCTCCGCTCCTCCTCCTCCTCCGCCTCCTTCTCCTCCTCCTCCTCCTTCCCTGCCATCTTTCTCACCATTCCCTTCGTCCCTCCTCCTCCTCTTCTCCTCCTCCTCCTTGCTCCACCTCCTTCTCCAGGAAGGGAAAGGAGGGGAGAGTGATCAGCAGGAACAGGGAGGGGGGGATGGAACAGGACGGCCGAGGAGAGGAACACGAACTCACCGGAGAGCACGACGGAAAGAGGACGCTTGCTTGCACTCCGCATGGCTGGCTGACCAGGGGCCAAGGCCGAAGTCTGTCCTTCGCAAAAAGGAGCGGCGGCGCGCGCAGGGGCCGCGGGGCGAGGGGGGCGGCCTGCTTGGAAGGACAAGGCAAGGCAAGTCTTCGACGCCCGCACGACCTCGACTGAGACTTGCTCGGTGCCTCCGGCCCCTTCTGAGAACCCGTGGGGTCCGAAGCCCGGATGGCACGGGGCCATGGGGGGCGCGGAGAGGCCCGGCGACGAGCTCTGGAGAGGACCTGGAGGGAGCTCCCGAGGGACCTGCCGGAGAGCTTCGGGGGACCTGCTGGAGGGCTGGGAAGCGATCCGAAAGGGCCTCCCGCGGGGCACGCTTCCGGCTCGCAGGGGTGGCAGCGCGGGGAGTCCTGCCGGAAGCCGACACGCCCTCCGGAGGGCTGCCATGCGGCCCTGGCTGCTCAATCTGAAGCCCTACGAGCTATAGTTCAGCCGGGCCTGTCCCCCTCCAGGGGGATTTTCGACGAAAATTAAAAATACCCCCAAAATTTACAAAACATAGTCCAAAAATAGTCTGGGAACTATTTTTTGCATATGCTTTGACCTTTTGGGGGTATTTTTTATTTTTCGTCGACGGCGGATACTTCCCGCGAGATCCGACGCTGCGGAACAAACTGCAATTTCGCAGAAAAACCACGGCCAGAGCCATGGAGCCCATCCCTCCACTGCACTCCTCGAGCCAGGTCGATCTGTGATGGTCCAGGGGCCCGACTGCGGGCGAGAACGCCGGGTGTGAGCAAACTGCAACACTCGGATCTCAGGGTCTGGGCAGGCCACGACCGACCCGGATCGCTGCAACGCCAACCCGCCTGCCCGAAGGGACTGGTGGAGGCCGGTCGCGCAGAAATGGGGCCGGGGGGCGGCGGGGGTCGCCTCGCCGGGGCGTCGGCCGCGGCCATCGTCGTCGTCGTGGTCGTCGTGGTCGTGGTCGTGGTCGTGGTCGTGGTCGTGGTCGTGGTCGTCGTCGTCGTCGTCGTCGTCGTCGTCGTCGTCGTCGTCGTCGTCGTCGTCGTCGTCGTCGTCGTCGTCATCGTCGTCGTCGTCGTCGTCGTCGTCGTCGTCGTCGTCGTCGTCGTCGTCGTCGTCCTGGTCGTCGTCGGCGCGGCGGCGGCGGCAAAGGCGGCGGCGGCGGCGGCAGCGGCAGCGGCGGCGGCGGCGGTGGCGGCCGCGGCGTCGTCGTGGCACTCGGCGGCCGCGGGGGGGGGGGCGCCCGCCTCCGCAGTGCGGATGCCGTCTCCTGCCGGGCGCGCCCGCGGCGGGGGGGGAAGAGGAGAAGGAGGAGGAGGAGAGGAGGAGGAGGAGGAGGAAGGGGGGAGGAGGAGGAGAGGAGGAGGAGGAGGAGGAGGAGAGGAGGAGGAGAGGAGGAGGAGCAGGAGGAGGAGGAGGAGGACGAGGAGGAGGACGAGGAGGAGGTGGGAGCGCGCGGCCGCGAGGCAGCGCGCGCGGGCTGCCAGGCGGCGGCGGGCTGCCCGAGAGAGAGCGCCCGGGCGTGTGCACAGGGCGGCTCAGACGCCCGCGGCTCGCTTGCAGGCGCCGCGCGTCCGCCGGGCTTCGGGGCCCCAATGGCCCTGCAGGGTCGGCGCAGCTCGGCGAGGCAGGCTGCCGCGGGAAGAGGGCGTCGGGGGCGGCGGTCGTGACTGTTCGCCGTGGGGTGATGTTTTGCGGGTTGACCCAAAGAGACCCCAGACCCTTTAGGAGGGGACCCAAGTCAGGCGGGCCAGGAACATTGGGGATAGGGGGTCTTTTCTGCAGGTAAATTGCCTAGGGGGGCACTAAAAATGAGGATGATGTAAACATTACTGCGCCCAGATAAGGGATCATGCGTATTAGGGATAATGGGATAAACCGCCCCGAAGGATTATTGAATCGCTTCGCTCATTCCGCCGGCCCATTTCGCATGACTGAGCCTCTTGGGGCCGCTGGGGGGCCTCTTCAGCGTCGCTTGGGGGCCAGGCCTCCTGGGGGCTTCTTAAGGCCGAGGGCTCGAAGTGTTCCCCCTTTGGGGCATCGCTTGGGGCCCTCTTGGGCCCCTCTTGGGCCGTCTTGGATGCCTCTGGGGCCGTCTTGGAGCCCTCTTGGGTCATCTTGGGGCCTTCTTGGGAGCTTCTTGGGCCCTCAAGGGGCGATCTTGGGGGCCTCTTGGGCCGTCTTGGGGCGTCGGGAAGCCGAAAAGATGGACACGCCAAAATCTGCCCAAAACCTAAGGAAAAGTAATGAATTTTGCCTCTTGGGGCCCTCTGGGGAGTGCTCTTGGAGGCCTCTTGGGGCGTCTGGGGGCCATCTTGGGCGTCTTGGAACGATCGTGTGGCATCTCGGAGCACTCTTGAACCATCTTGGAGGGCTCTTGGCGGCCTCGTGGCCCTTCTTGGGGCTCTCTGGAGGGCCACGGGGGCGGCGCCCAGGAGGAAAACCATCTCTGACCCGAGTCTGCCGGGGATCGCCCTGGGTACTTTTCGTCCGGGGACCCCCAGGGGCCGCCCCGCGCGCGCGAAGTAGAAGTATTATTTAGCAGTTACCGGAGATCTTAGCACGCCTCTGGCCCGTTGGGCCGGCGAATTATCCCTAATGCGAAGGCGGGGACCTCAGTGAGGCTGCGTCTTCATCGTGTCATTTGGGTCAGGGGCTCTCTTCTCCTCAATGACTTTGCGGCGCTGGCTGCCAGAGCAGCGTGGCACACCCGAGCCCATGCATGGCAGGCTGCGTGCCCCTGCGCAGGCACGAAGCCCCAGCCACTTCGCCCACGATTGCTGGGGAGCAGGAGCGGGGCCTCCGTTCCCTTGGCCCGTCGGGCTGCGCCCCTCCCACGCGCCCCGCTCTCGACGGCACCAAGGCGTCCGCTCACGGGGTAAACGGCCCTCAGGTCCCTTCGCGCCCTGAGATCCTGGCGCTGCAACTTTGTTCACCACGGTCGTCTTCGCTACGTTTCGGGTCCCGGGACCCTCACAGAGCGATCCGGCTCGAAAAGCGACGCGGAAAGATGGGGCCCGGGGCCCCAGGCGTGATTCCTTGCAGCGTTGCAATTTTTGGCAACGTCGGATCTCAGGGCACTCTCTGGACTGAGGGTACCTCACTGCACCGTGCTGCGGCCCCAGAGATCCGACGTCGTGCTGTTTTCAATACGGGGTCCCTGGAAGTCTCGACCCATTCCCCAGGACCGGTTTTTCATCCCGAATCGTTTTGTTACGGCCCCGCGGCCCGGCGAGGGCCCCTAGGGGCCGAAATTTGCGAAAATCCTCCATCTTGAATTCTTCAATGCGCCGGATCTCTGGGGCCAAGCACGCCCCCGAGCGATCCCCGGAGGTCGAGCCGCAGCGCTGGCCGGCGGCGTCCGCCTCGGCGCCCGAGCCCGCCGCCTCCCTGCCGCCGCCCGCGGCGTCCGCGCCGCGCTCGAGCCGGCGCCCCCGCTTCGAGGCCTCGGGCAGCCTCAGGGGGACGGGCGCTGGCGTAAAAACAGGAAAGCTCGGAGCTCCGCGCGGCTTCCTCGGAGCCGCGCTGGGGCCCCCTATAGCGGCCTGGCCCGCTCCAGCGCGCCAGGGAGGGCGGTCCGGCGCAGCTCCCAGAACTCCGCGCGCACCTCCGAATCTTCCTGTCTACTATAGGGGGCCACATGCGAACCCTACCCCTACCCCCCATATTTCCTGAAGGGGAGGGTGGGGTTCACTTCGTTTGGGAGCTCCCGAACGAAGTGAACCCCACCCTCATCCTCAGAAATCGTGGGGGGTAGGGGTAGGGTTCGCATGTGGCCCCCTCTCTGCGTCCCTGCCCCTTCCCCCACCGTCTGCTCTGGCCCGCGCTCGTGGGCGCCGCGGGGGGGCGCTATATAGCGGAGCGAGGGCCCGCGCGCGGCCAGCTCTGAGCTGGCCCCCCCCTCCCCCCCCGGGGCACGCCTGCACCCCGGGGGCTCTGAGCCTGCACCGGCCCGGGCCGCCGGCCCCCCCGCCGCGCGGGGGGTCGGCGTGGAGCGCGCCCGGCCCTGGCATGCGGCGTGCTGCTTCTAGACAGGGCAGCTTTTAATACACAGGATTTCTCAAAATATTGGATCTTGAATACATGATTCATTCAGGAATGAATCTATGCATGAACTCATCGTTGTTTTAATACTAAATCCCTGCATGTTTAATACATGATCCGCACGCGGAGCATGTATTACGAACGGCACTGTATACTATAGGGTGCGCGGTTCCCAGAAGTCCCGGCCCGTTCCCGAGGCCGGCGGTCCATCGCGCGCCGCTGTCGGACGGCGTTCCCGGGGCAGGGCGGGGACCCCCGGAAGCCGGAGGCCGAACAGGGACGACGCGGTCCGGAAGTTGCCCAACCCTCCTGTGCTGGGCCCTGGCTTTGAATAGGGCACTGCTCGCCACGTCTTCCTCCTCATCCTCCTCCGTTCTCCTCCCCCTCCTCCTTCATCGCCTCCTTCCTCATCCTCCGCATGTCTCCTCCTGCATCCTGTGCGCTCCAGTGGGTGCTGCTAGATACGCAACTGTAGCCACTCTCGCGGGATCGTTGGAGGAACGGCGGAGATAAGGGCAGCGCAGATCCATTTGAGACATTGCGGCTCCCTCGGGGGCTGCGAAGTGTGCAACTGTCGCAACATTCGTGGAGGTCCAGCGGAGTCTGGTGCAACGCGCACCCATTTGAGACCTCGCGGTTTCCTGAGTGGCTGCGAACTGCGCAACCGTCACCCGCCACTTCCCTGGGCTCCTGGGAGGTCCAGCGGGGTCGGGTGCCACGCGCACCCATGTGAGACCTCGCTGCTCCCTGGGCGTTACTCTCACAAGTGCTTCTCCCTCTTCCCTCGCAGTCCTCTTCTCGCTGCTCCCCCCACTCATCTTCCTCCTCCTGCTCCTCCTCCTCACCCCCGCTCCTGAGTTTCTGTCCCCCGCTCTCTGCTGCGCAGGTGTGCGCTGTGCCTGGCCCGACACCGTGCCGCACTCCCCGAGCGCCGCACACCTCGCAGTGGAAGCGAGCACCCAAACAATCGCGCCCCACGTGCAAAAGAGGCTGGGGCACGTCTCGGGCACAATAATTGAAACGCCGCGAGCACCCCGGGGAGGTCCACTTGCGCCTGGTGGGGGAGGAGGACGAGGAGGAGGGGGAGGAGGAGGAGGAGGAGGAGGAGGAGGAGGAGGAGGAGGAGGAGGAGAAGGAGGAGGAGGAGGAGGAGGAGGAGGAGGGAGGAGGAGGAGGAGGAGGAGGAGGAGAAAGAAGAGCGAGCGAACGAGCGAGCGACCTCGGCAGCAGTTCGGCGTCAGCGCAAGAAGCACGGGCCTGAGAAGACGGGCGCCTGCCAGCGTCCTGTATTGCTGCTGGTTCTGTCTGTGGGCGGAGCGGTAGGGCGCCTGAGGGAGCCCGTGGGGCCTGCAAAGCCTTGGGCCCCTCGTCGGCCCTAGGCTGTCTCACACCTCCAGGAGGAGGAAGGTGAGGAGGAGGAGGAGGAGGAGGAGGAGGAGGAGGGGGAGGAGGAGAGAGGAGGAAAGAGGAGGAGGAGGAGGAGAAAGGAGGAGGAGGAGGAGGAGGAGCGAAAGTCGCTCCTGAAGGGGTTCGCGCCTACCTACCCGAGCGTGCACGTGCAGATTCAAGGCACCTGAGTAAATGCTGCGGCCCAGAACCAGGGTGCGCCGAAATGATACAGTGCAACTGGTGCGTCAGGCTAAGCCTCGAGACCGACCGATCGAGATTGTCATCGGGGGTCGAGGCATGATCCTAGGGGGATCCAAGACAAAGCTTCATTAATACGGAGCCAGAGCACAATTCTCTGGGATCACAAGCAGCCCACCACAAATGTCTACATCGAAGATAGTGCGGCATCGCGTCGGCACCTTCATTACAACCGAATTCACGAGGAGAAGAACGAACTGGCGAAACATGCACGCGTGCAGTCGTGGGCCACGCACCACACATGACTTCGATGACCGCCCACCGATCACCCCGCCCCCTCCCGATAAGAACTCGCTTAGGGCGGCCCAGCGCCTGGTGAGCACTCGCAAAGGCGGAGCTCTGACATCCCAAGCAACCAGCCTCTTCCGCAACGTGAGCGGAAAAAGATCAGCGAAATAGAGAGAGAGACAGGTGAGAATGGTGCGAAAGGTGGACTGATAAGAGAAGCGCTCGTTTCCTTCGATCACCTGCGGGCCGCGGCGCCACGCGCCAGGCAGCCTCTGCGGCTTCCGTCCGCCGCCTCGCCGCCTTCATCGAGGCCTCCGCCCGGCGTCGGTGGCGCTCGCGGGCGCGCGGGGCCAGAACCTCCAGCGCGCCCCGCAGGTGGCGCGCAAGACCGCGCCGATCCAGCGACGGAGCCAGGCAAAAACGGCAAAACGGAAGCGGTGACAAAAACGGTCCCGTCGTTGCCAGCACCCACTAAGGGAGGGACGAGGGCTGGACTCGGCGCGCAGGGCCGTCCGACCTCGGGTGGAACAGCTCAGATGCTCGTTCTGGGGACCTTCCTGGAGCTGCTCGCTCCGCTCGTGCGTCGGTGCTGCGTCGGGCGTCCGTCAACTTGGGTCGAACAGATGCTTTCGGTGGGCCCCAGGAAGGCCCACGAGCCTCTGAGACAACAGCGATCCCCTGCAGAATGCTCGGAGCAAACGCCCGGAAACCCGACTGCCCAGCCAGAGGTGTATGGGGGAAGAAGATCAAGAGGAGACGGCGGGCCGTAGGGATGCGCCAGGTCAAGGAGGAGGCGGCGGAGGAGGACGACAAGGGCGACGACGATGACCACCACCACCACCACCACCACGACGACGACGAGATCGATGACGACAATGAGGACGACGACGACGACGACGACGACGACGACGGACGACGACGACGACGACGACGACGACGACGACGACGGACGACGACGACGACGACAACGACGGACGAAGACGACGACGACGACGACGACGACGACGACGACGACGACGACGACGACGACGAGACGACGACGACGACGACGACGACGACGACGACGACGACGACGACGACGACGACGACGAGGGCGAGCGAGAGGGCTGTGAGTACGGCGGCGGCGAGGGCCGCGAAGACGAGCGCGCAGCCCCGACCATGCCCAGGGCGCTTCTCCGTGCGGGCTCGAAGGATATCAGGGGGAGAAACGATGACACCAACAGCATAGAAACTCGGAGGCCCGTGCGGATTTCTCGGATCGGCGCTGGCCCCCCCCCCGTGGCGCGCGGAGCGCGCCAGGGGCGGCGCCGAAAGCGCCGCCAGGGGGCCTCAGCGCCGATCCGATGAGTCCGCGCGGACCCACGAGTTTCTACATCTACTTACCAGCCTGGAACATATCCCTATCCCTAAGCTGGGCATCGCCTCAACACAATGCCAAGCTTTAGGAATTCCCTTAGTTTTTCAGGGCGAATCCCTAAGATTGTCATCGCCGTTTGGCGTGTCAGTCTTAGGGATAGGGATACGTTCGAGGCTGGTGATCTACGGCATTGCTTGTTTCCGAATGTCCTCCGAGCCCTGCTGCAGGAGCGCGCGCCCCCCCGACACGCGCCGAGGCCCCTCCTCCGTGAGGGCTCGCAGGATGTCCAGGTTCTGCTCCGAGGTCTTCCTCGTCTGCTCGATGTCCTGCAGGTGCCGACCGGCGCCCCGCCAGGGCGTTGGGCTCCCCCTTCTGCCTCCGCCGGCTCCTCCTCGCCGCCCGCTTCCTCCTCCGCCTGCTCCTCCGCTTCCCACACTCGATCCAGACACTTGTTCCTTCGCTTCCTCCGCTTTCCACACTCTCCCGCTTCCCACACTCCAAGAAATCAAATCTTCCCCCCTTCCTCCGGGCACGCCACTCCGCAGCAGCAGACTGCGCCATCGGGGACCGCAAGTGAGGTGGCTGCCTGCACGAGCCGCGGAGCGAGCTCACGGGCGCAGCTGGCGATCTATGGGCGAGTCATTGACGCTAGCTAAAGAATCCGCCGGCCCCCCTTGCGGGGCCATCAGGCTGCGAAGATTAGGCTGGCAGCTCCCTGTGCCAGGTGCAGTTTCCAGTTTCCACTGTTACAGTCCTGCCTTCTGTTTCCTTATTGTTAACTGTTGCTGAATGCGCGAGGGGGGGGGAGCCGAAAAGCGTCCTGGCTAGCGTCCCCGAATCACATCGTCTGAAGTCCCGGGGGGGCGTGGGACACGTAAAAATATGTGATATTCGCGTCCCCGAGGCCATAATCCCCAGCACATTACGCCACATTCGCGTCCACGAGGCCATAAGCCATCGTAAATTACATCGCGCCCCCGAAGAAAGAATCTCTCGCAAATTACAAAATACTCGAGTCCCCGAAGCCATAAACACATTTAAATTACACAATAGTTGCGCCACCGAAGCCATAAACCCTCGTAAATTACTCAATGCTAGCGTCCCCGAAGCCATAAGCCATCGTAAATTACCTAATGCTCGCGCCACTGAAACCATAAACCCTTGTAAATTACACCACGCTTGCGTCCCCGAGGCCACACACCCTTGCAATTTACACCATATTCGCGTCCCCGAAGCCAAAAACCATCGCAAATTAGAGAATGTGTGCGCTCCCGAGGCCATAAGCCCTCGTAAATTACACCACCTTTGCGTCCCCGAGGCCACAAACCATCGTAAATTACACAATGCTCGCGTCCCCGAAGCCATCAGCCATCGTACATTACCTAATACTCGCGCCACCAAAGCCATAAACCCTCGTAAGCTAATATTGGCCCTCGCGTGAAGTCCCGACATTGCTTCACGTCAGCGTCCAAACATCCCAACACAGCTCTTGCAAGTCCCATTCTAAGAGAGGGGGGCCGGCGGCATGGGGGCGAAGCCCTTACGAATAAGCTGACAGGCGAGAAGCGTGCCCTCGACCAGTCTGAGGATCTAGATGTTGACTCGCAGGTAGCTCTGAAAGATCTTGAAGGCATCATGGCAGCTTCTGGAGAAGCTGATGAGCCAGGACTCCTTCTTCAAACTGCTCGTGGTATGGTTCAAACGGTCTTCGACGAGCGAAACGACGTCCTCGACATAGCCGTGGCCAGAGCACTGCTCGAAAAGCTCGTCATCGATGCCGACACAGCCCTCGATCGAGAGACCCAGCGGAACAAAAATCGACCGACGAGGAACTCTGGGGTGCAGTCTGGCATGCGGCGTGGAGCAGGACGGGGGGACACCGCTGGACCCGCGATGTCAGCGGCTGGCAGCCCCCTCGGCGCGTCTGGAGGGATCGCCTCGGCAGGCTGGGCGGGCCGGCCTCGTGAGCTCGTGGCCGCGGCGGCAGACCGTCTTGCACACACCTGGGGAGGTGGAGCCCTCTGAGCAGAAAGCAGAAGGTCCGAAGGTCGAACCCCGAGGCCCTGGAGGGCCCGAGACCGATCCCCCCCGGCTGTGGTAGAGGCGGCGGCCAGACGTGTCAGCCACGACACGGCCTCCACCTACGACGGCGTCCGCCCGAGGCATCTGGGGCTCCTTGGCGACGACGAGCTGGAGCTCGTCAGCGGCTGCATGTGATAATATTTTGAAGCCGTCGGCCTCCTTCCCTCCCACGTGCGAGCTACGGTCACGATCCTCATCCCCAAGCACAAGCAGCAGCAGGGCAAGCAGGACAAGCCAACCTACAGGGGTATAGGACTAATGAATCCAATATGGAGACTGTGGGCCCAAAATCAGGCAGCCAGTAGCTCGACGATGGGATTTTCATAACAGAAGACCCTACCTGGCCCACCAAGCTGGAAGGGAAATCCTGGGATATGTTGTTTTTTTTCCTGAGAGGCGTTGGGCTTTGGAAGCAGAAGCCACCCACGATGCAGGGGCAAGCAGTTGCACGGCAGCATTACTTTGGGACCCATCAAGCTACCACGAGCACATCAATAAAGACACATGGCTGCCTAGAGCAGTAGGCACCCGTTTCAATCAGGCAGCGGCGATCCTGATCGCCAACCAGTACGGAGCGCCTCGGCGAGTGGCGTGGCGAGAGCAGGCCATCTGTGTGGGCAGCCCGCAGTGCAGAGCACCAGAAGGCCGTGGTTTCGCCGCTTGTGCTATCCAGGTGTAGTGCATCGCCGTTAGGTGGCTGGGTCCAGGACAGCCCCTCACCAGCTTCCACACGCTCATAGATAGCATCCTCCTTCAGGCCCAGGACAAGTGCCCCCCAGAGCCTCAGCAGGACCCCCGCCTCGGCATGAGATAGCACGCGAAATAGGATCGAAAACGACCTCGACGGGGCACCTTAGAGGCAAGCAGGGTGTTTCTTGGCACGGGTTTCCACTTTATGGTCCCAGGGAAAGTGGATGTGCGAACGATATCGCACCAGAACCATCACCGAGGGAGCCAGAGCCAGAAGAGATGCAGAGAGCTGCCCATGGTACAGCCTGGCCCCCATCCCACGTGTCAGAGAATCGAGAACGGCCATGACATCTATGTTCTTGATGGCTCGATACAGAGAGCTGTGTCATGGTTTGTTGGCAGTGCGGGGCTTATTCCGAGTACATGGCGCGAGGCTTCAGTAGGCCTTGTGGGAATCGCCCCGCTAGCAGCAACACAGTCGCCGATTTAAACTGCTGTAGAGCCTGCCGCCATCCCAAACAAGGAATGCGCGGCCCTGTGGTGTTCGCTGCTCCCACCGCTCTCGATATGCTGATTCGAGAGGCGCAACTTTCTAATGGGGTCGGGAACAGAAGCAGCAGCAGCCAATGGCTGAGCACAGACAGACAATCACAGGCAGATGAGCGCGTCCCCTCTTCCTCCTCCTCCTCCTCCTCCTCCTCCTCCTCCTACTCCTTCTCCTCTTCCTCCTCCTCTCCAGCACCTCCTCATCCTCCTGGTCCTTCCGATTCCCCTCCTCATCATCCTCATCTTCCTCCACCTGAGGAGGAGGAAGAGCAGGATGAGGAGGAGAGCGTTTCCCCTCTTCCTCGCAATCCAGATCCTTATCATCCTCATTGAAGCCTTGAAGCTGCGAGTCTGCCAGGCAGCGTCTGAAACGATCCTCACCCTCTTCCACCTCCTCCTCCTCCTCCTCCTCCCCCTCCACCACCAGGTCCCGACCCGCATGATTCTCGTATGGTTCGGTCTCCCCCAGAGTGACCGGCCAAACTCGCTCTTCTGCTCCAGTCCCTACTCGCATTGTGACTCGCCTTTACTGGCCCTCTTCCTCCTCCTGATCCTCGCCCTCCTACTGATCCTTCTGCTTGGGCAGGAAGATAGGGAAGTTGCAAAGAGGACGAAAGCGAGAAGGTGTCGATGAGTGAGAGGAGCAGCCGAGACGTTCCGCAGGAATTGGGACTAGCATTGCTCAACATGAGGGTGAGGAGGCAGCGAGGAGGAGAGAGGATGGAGGAGAGGAGGAGGGCGAAGGGAAAGAGGGGAGAGAGGAGATAGGGGAAGAGAGGTGCCTTTGGCAGTCACCTACAGCCCAGGGCAGCAGGCAACGCCCAAGGATGGCAAAGCCCACTGCGTGAATATTAAGGAAACCCACAAGATACCAGTATCGCGCTACTCCCCTGACCTCTCCCGGGGTGCGTCCTGATCAGAATTTCTGGGCGAAGCCAACCGTGGCGACGAGGGACCCACAGGAAACTCGAAAAAGCAAAGACGATGCAAGGGTAGCGGCATCAGCACATTTTCATCGTCTGAATCAACTTACTCCTCCTCCTCCTCCTCCTCCTCCTCCTCCTCCTCCTCCTCCTCACTCCTCCTCCTCCTCCT
>CAUYUJ010000941.1:0-17500 GCA_963575745.1 Prorocentrum cordatum
GTGCATTCCCGTTCAACGCCGGCCAAATCCTAACCACTGGCCGTGTTCATTCTGAACGCCCGCGTCGGGGTCGCCACCGCGCCGACACAACGCAAACCGACCGCTGTGGAGGCCAAATTGTTTCGGGGAAGTCGTTTTTTCCCAGCTCTCCCTTGGTTGGGTTCTTGTCTTGAATGGAGCAGTGGGGTCTCCACCTCCTCGTACCCCCCCGCTCTCCTATCGGCTCTCTGCTCTCGCCATCCTGGGGGGTAAGTGTGAAACTGTCGCCACTTTCGAAGGCTGCTGGGGGGGGGCCAGCACAGTGGGTTCCCACGCAGATCCAAACGGGACCTCGCCATCCCCGCGGGGTGCTGCGAAGTGTGAAACTGTCGCCACGTTCGAGCGCTGCCGGGGGGTCCAGCACAATGGGGCCCCACGCAGATCCAAACGGGACCTCTCCATCCCTGGGGGCTGGCTGCGAAGTGTGAAACTCACTTTCGAGGGCTGCTGGGGGGGCCAGCACAGTGGGGTCCCACGCAGATCCAAATGGGACCTCGCCATCCTTGGGGGGGGGGCTGCGAAGTGTAAAACTGTCGCAACTTTCGAGGGCTGCTGGGAGGGGCAGCAGTGGGGCCCCCCACACAGATCCCAAACAGACCGCGCCATCATCTCGCTGCTTCTGCCGAGGTGATTGTTCTTCCCCCCCGATGTCTTCCTTTTGCTTCCCACTGCAATGCCTCCTGGCCTGTTGTACCTCTGTTCTGCGAGTCAGCCACGCACACTTCGCACGACATAGATATCTGCCGTGCACCGTCTCTTGCAGCGTTGCTGTCACATTATTGTCGGCACACTTTGTATCATCTCTTAGTGCCGATGGGTTGGGTACGTCGCCGGGTAATTTTACCCCGGATCTGCCGCAGATCTTTTTGCGGAGGCTCCTCGTTGGAGAACCTCTTGGGGGCCTCACGATTACCTTTCAAGGGCTTTGGGGACCTCTGGAGGCCTCCTGGGCGCCTCTTTGTCTCGTCTTGGGGGTCCTTTGAAGCCCGTGTGGGCAGTCTTGGGTCCCTCTTGGGCCGTCCTGGGGTCTTCTTGGGGAACTTGAGTCCTCTTGGGAAACTCCCATGGCCCTCGTGGGTCTCTCTTGGGAGCCTTTGGGGGCCTTGTGAGCTTCTTTTGGGCCGTCTTGGGGCGGCCGCTTTGGGGCGATCTCGCAGGCTTCCCGGGCCGTGTGGGACGCTGCTACGACAGAGAAAGCGAATATGCTAAACATGCGCGTTTTCCTTTGGGAACGGATCGATGTTTGCGTCTTGGGGGCTCTCCTAAAGGTCTCTTGGGGCGTCTTCGGGGCCTCTTGGGCCGTCTTGGGGGCCTCTTGGGCCGTCTGGAGGCTGTCTTGCACTGCCATGGGGCTCTCCTGCGCCACTCCGCTCAATTCTTTGATCGCTTTGAGCTTGCTCGCAAGGCCCGGCAAGGCGCCCTGGGAGGCGCGGCGGGGCTGGGGGGCTTCTTCCAGGGGCCCCCAAGCTCCAGATCACGGAAGTTAAATTTTCATTTTGTTTTTTGGGGGGGGGGGTAATGTTTACCGCCCTCCCCGGCTTATCAACATATGAAAAGAAGAACTTGCACACAGAAATCACGCGCGCTCCGCGCGCGATTAGAGACGCAACCGTGGCCACGAGGGATCCTGGAACCTCTTGCAAGCCCTCCTGTTTCTGTTCGAGGGCGTCGTCCCTGGACAACGGTCCGGAAGCGTCTGCGGCCGTAGTGTTCCATCGTCGTCGTTGTCTTCGTCGTCGTCGTCGTCGTCGTCGTCGTCGTCGTCGTCGTCGTCGGTCATTCGTCAGCGCTGTCGCTGTCGCTGCACGTCGCCGTCGTCGCCACCCTCTTGGCCAGCGCGTGCATCCTCCTCCTCCTCCTCGTCCTCCTCCTCCTCCACGTCCTCCTACTCGTCCTCCTCCTCCTCCTCCTCCTCCTCCTCCTCGTCCTCCTCGTCCTCCTCGTCGTCCTCCGCCTCCTCCTCCGCCTCCTCCTCCTCCTCCTCCTCCTCCTCTCCTGGGCCCAACAGCCCCCTCGCCGAGTACAGCAGCGGGAGCCGTGGCACCAAGGGGGGGGGGGGTCCACAGCACGGCAAGAGGACGGCACCCAGCGCGTGCCAGGACGGATGCGCCAGCACACATTGCATCGGGAAACAGTTTGCACGGTTTCCCCCGGGGCCGCAGGCGACCCGAGGAAGAGGAGGAGGAGGAGGAGGAGGAGGAGGAGGAGGTGGATGAGGGCGGGGAGGAAGAGGAGGGAGGAGGAGGATGAGGAGGAGGAGATGAGGAGGAGGAGGAGGAGGATGAAGGAGGAGAGGAGGAGGAGGAGGAGGAGGAGGAGGAGAGGAGGAGGAGGAGGAGGACGAGGCGGAGGAGGAGGAGGAGGAGGAGGAGGAGGAGAGGAGGAGGACGAGGCGGAGGAGGACGAGGCGGAGGAGGAGGAGGAGGAGGAGGAGGAGGAGGAGGAAAAGGACGGGTCGCCTAAGCCCTTCGGAGAAGCCCTCCACTTGGAACACGCCTGGGAGGCTCTGGGGAGCTGCGCTTGGGACCTCTTGGGGGCCTCTTGGGGCCTCGTCGGGGGGGCGCCAGCACCAAGGAGAGAAAAAGAGAGAGAGAGAGAGGGAACGACAAAGAAAGCTATACACAGATCCGGGGAGAGGAGAAAGAGAAGGACAGAGAGATAGGAAACGACAATTAAAGTTATACGCAGATCTGGGGAGAGGAGAAAGAGAGATAATGAGGCACGGACAGAAAAGCACAACTCTGCAAAAGCCCTCAAGAGTCTCCTGCGCAACCGGAAGCGGGGCGAGCATTGCGAACAACGAATCACCAACGTATACCATGCTGGGAAAAAAAAGCAAACTCCTGTCCTGCCCCGTCAGCATCACAGAGATTGCAAACGGGCATGGCAAAGAAGAACATGATACCAAACTCGGATGACGCACGCTTAACATGATTAGCGATTTCTGCAGTGACAATCGGGAAAACCGCATCCCCGAACTGAGTCCCAGGACGCGCTCCCCGAAATGTCAGAGCAATACGAGTATCCCCAGGAAACTGAAACCATCCCATGCTATAAATCTCCCCAAACAGATCCTTGACGTGATCATCCAGATCCTGCCGATGTAAAGAGGGGAGCTCTTGTAGCCGCTGGGACAAAGGACAGTAGGACTAGGGAAGACCGGCCAGCTTCAGAAATTCTGAAGAGTCTGCGGGGAAAAACTCGTCTTGGGCACGTGCTCTCGCGCAGCCATGTAAAAAGCATTCGTCACATCAGCGAAAAGGAAGCACAGGCAGAAACCAGCTGCCTGCGCATACTTCCGCAAAACACTGGCGGCCAACAGGGCAAGCTAAGTGCCTCGACCAGGCATTCCTGCGCACTGGTGTGACCCTATTGCAGACTTTATCGCAGGGATCCTTTTCTCCTCTGAACATGCATGATATGTCCTTCCGATGTGGGAGGCCACCAGAATAGACCTAGACGCACTAGTAAAGTATAGGTTGCCAAGAGCTTAGGTAGTCTAAGTAAGTCCCTTCCTTCCCATGGCTGCGGCTCCGAAGTGAACAAGGATGCCTTAACCGCCAACGGATTCAAGGCGATAGCCAGGGAATCAGCTGACGCGTGCGCGAAATTGCCATGGAGGCCGTCAACGCCACCTGCGCAGATCTTTTTCAAACGCAACTCTCTACGAAAGTCTTGCCAATTGGGTGCGATAAGGTCAGAACGTGGAGCGACATCTGCCGAGGCATACTGATCATGGAAACCTGCGTGAAAGTGGCGGAAGTGAGCTTGACCGTGAGCTAGTGCTCAGCAGAACTACGCAGCCATAGCTCATTGGCCTCCTTTACCGACGCAACCAACAACCCATCTGGACCCTGGGCCGCGGGAAGCACCTTAGCTCGCCGAATTGTTTGTTTGTATTTTTTTGCCAGCGACCCCGCGACGCCGCGAAGCAGCCAGCAACGAACGATCAAACTGCTGAGAAGACCAGACCCCGATGGACAGTGCAATCTCGTTGGAAGTTTTGCCCGCGTTCCGCTGGCTGCCCGGACTTAGTTTTGAGCGGCTTTGTCGGGAGGCGCCAACAAGGTCTGATGAAGAGCCTGGGCCCGCAGATGCGGCATCCCGCGCGCGGGAGCCATGCCCGACCGAGACCCTTGGCCTGTGAAGCCCCTAGCGCTGCCGGGAATGTCACCCGAGAAAATCAACCGCTTGAGACGACTTCGAACGCTCTGGCATCTAGACCCAGCATGAACAAACAACTCAACCAGGCTGCACGCGCACTCTGGCTTGCTGTCCAACGCGCCCGGCAGCAGACAGAAGAGAGTGACGGCGGCGAAGCACAACGTCATCGACGAGACGGCTTTGCCCGGAGACGAGGAGCGCATGCCGGGCCCTGAACGCGACGCCCTGCCATGGCCTAGCGACAGGGCCCCTGATCTGACGTGATGCGCGGCGATGTCCGCCGACGGCCAGCAAACGCCCTCTCGTGCACTCCGGCAGTTTGAGCGCGACAGAGAAAATGTCCGTGGCCTGGCGAACGTGCGACACCACCTTGGTGCAGTGCTCTGTCGGGGGCGCCTCCTGGGCAGGGGGCCGGCATGCCATCGTGTGCTTTTTGTAGTGCCGCATCATTCCGTCTGGATCATAAGCTCGGCATCAATGGGGCCTTTCATGCACCAGTTCGTTGCGAGCTCGATATTGAGGAATTGGTACGGCAACCTTCAACTGGACAGTCAGATAGTCAGGTCTGGAATCCGGCACTTCAATACCACGATCGACTTTCGGTTCTGAAGATGCGTGGCAGGCGCCATGGAGGGGCAGCCGCGTAGTCGACGCGCCTAGTACTGGAGGAACCCACGTCTTGTGATCAACAGACGGCCCCAGGAAGGAAGGCACGCGGCAAACGCAACTTGAGTGCCCGAAATAAATTACGAAAGCAATGCCCACGCAAGTTCTGTCTCCGCGCCCATGGGCCCCGCCGCGGACGAAACTGTAATGCCGCGCGCGGCATTCGCATCGATAGGTAGAGACATATAATCAGCCTTGTCAGCAGCGCGTCGAAGTGGACAAGTGGCATCATTCCACCAATCGCGAAAAGCTGAGTTCGGATGTCCCGGGCGAGGCGCACGCGCCCCGCGCCAGAAGACACGCGGAGAAAAAGGGCCGCCAAGTTAAGCGTGAGCACCGTCGGAGTCGCTTCAGTTGCAATGAGACGTCGCCGCGAAACAGCTGAAGCAGACCTTCCAAAAATAAGCGGCTGGCCATCCTCTAACCGCATGGAACAATCGTGCGACCCGACTCGCGACGCGGTCCATGGAGTACCACCTATGAGTCAACAGCGGCCCGGGCAGGGCACGACGTCCTTGATGCGGCGGTTCCAGCGGCGGCAAGCCACTGGAGCCTAGAATGCTCGGTCAAAAAACGAGGCCTCCTGGACGCAACAGCTCCGATGCGCCGGAGGTTGCGGGCGTCGGTGAGAGCCATGCGAACTGCAAGCATCAAGGGGTCCTCCTCTGTGGGCGCGGCGCGACGCGCCCCGCGCGAAACTGACCTGGCGGCGCGCCGACGGTGGCGGACTCTGGCGGGCGAGCGCGCTGCATCTCTGGATCCCGAACGATCAGCCGGCTGCTCTGGGCCCGAGGGCATTGGGCGCGCGAGCCATCGGGGAACAGCTCCAGCCAGGCCCTCGCGGCCGCAGCAGGTCTTTGCAGCGTGGGCACCGGAGGGCGCGCGCCCGGGCCTAGGACGACGCCGGGCCCAGCAGGCGCAGCAAGCGCGTCAGCGCACTCATGAAGTGGATGTTTCGCACGCGCATGCACGCGCGAGAAAAAAGCCTCAGAGCACGCTCGAACATGGTGCATTGCGCGCAATCGGCCAGTCAGTCCCCCAGGAGGCGGCATATCGCACTCGGTCTGCGCGCTATCGCGATAATCGCACGGTCGAGATACGGAGCCTTCGAGAAAGGAGCCTGCATGGATGGCGCCATGGCCCAGATGAGGGCAAGAGCTTCCGCTGCAGGACTGAGTTGCGCGGGAAGAACATCGAACTCGGCTCTCTCAACAAGGCCTGCCAGCCAATGCAAAAATGAGAAGAGTCATCCAGGAGCAAAAAACCCGGGCCGGCGCGGCATCAGACGCCCCTCCTGTCCCACCCAAAAAATGCCCGTACTCTTTAGATCCTCCAGATCCATTTCCCATGGGGAGAGATACAGGAGCAATCCGAGGTGCACGGCGTGAAATATTGCTGATGCTTTCGCCAATCTAGAACCAACTGGCAGCTCCATTGCTGAAATAGCCCTTCTGCGATGTGCTGAGAGGGCGCAAAGTCGGACCTGACAGCGCCTGAGAAGACGCGATCACTCCGATCGTCGGGCTCGCCGATCGGAGCGGCTGCGCCCCCTGCCCCTCGCGAGCTACGCGTCGCGTCGCGCGTCCTCGTCGAGGTCGTCGCCCATGTCTCCCTGGCCTGCTCTCGCCTCGATCGCAGGCGACTCTGGCCCCGGCCGTCCTCGGCCAGAGCTGCGCTCGCGATTGCGAGCGGCCGCGGACCCCCGAGCAGCTCGATCGGCAGCCTGGCTTGGAACTAGCCCCTGAGAAGGCGGCGCTCTCGATGCTGTCCGCGGAGGGGGGCGCGAAGGTCCGCCTGCAGCCGGAACGGCCAGCGCAGGCCGAGGCGCGCAAACTTCCGGCGCGGGAGGGGCCTGCAACTGTCCAGGTCCACGAGCAAGCGCCGCCGCATGCGCGTCGTGCTTTCCTTGGACCAGTGCCACTTGATGCTGATATGATTGAGTTGTGTTTGTCCCATGCGCCAGCCGTCGTTGCTTGACCAACATGGGTGCCAACTTCCTAGCCTGTAGCGTCAGCGCAGCCTGCGTCGCAAACTGGGCCGCCAGCTGAGTCCGAGGGTGCGCCTGGCCAACTGGCAAAGGCTGCTGCAACATCTGGCGCTCTTCTCGTTCACCGCGTTCGTCGTCGTGCTGGCTTTCTGCCGGCCCCATCTCCTGAGGTGGCGCAGCAGCTAGAATCCCGTCGTATGCAACCTGATGGCGTTCTACCCAGTCGCTGGCAAATACGGCCTGCCCCTCAAGTCGAACCAATTTGCTTCTCGCATCCCCGATATTCTTTGGTAGGGTCTGTTGTCGGGCAGCTGCGCGCTTGAGGGCAACATCTTGACGCGAGACTGGCTGATCGTATGGTCCGCAAATATTGATATGTGTTAGTACTGCCGCATACTAAGATGTTTCTTCGTGTGCCATTTCTCCAGCTCAGTCTTTCAACCTGACGGTACCTGCCAAGATTTGCAACTGCTTGCAACAATATGAAATGCATTCCTTTCTTATGGTTGTAGCACTTGAACCTAATTAGCCTGCAGCGTGAACGTGCAACCTGGCATCTGACGGAATTGCTGGGGTAATGCCAAGCCCGTAGAAGTAACTGTTTATAACGCCCTCGTGCTCTGTCTCGCCTCGCCGGCAAATATCACTTATGGCGTTTTTTTTTTTTTTTTTTTTTTTTTTTTTTTTTTTTTTTTTTTTTTTTTTTTTTTTTTTTTTTTTTTTTTTTTTTTTTTTTTTTTTTTTTCTTTTTTTTTTCCTATATATATATTATGATTATTATTTGTTATTCTCTCTCTCTCTCTCTGTCTCTGCGTTTTCAAGGCCTGCGCGGCGCACGAGCACGATGTGGAGGATCCGGAACGCCAGGCAGGGGAGGAGGGTCACCGTTGCTCAGATCGGGCTTGGCAGGAGCGGCCGCCGCAGCCCGTCCCGTTCCTCGGCCCTTTCCGCCCTTCCCCACGCCACGATGGAAATCATCTGCCCCTTTGCCACCACCATTCTCCATTGTCGTAGCATCCCACGCTCTGCACGTTTGAAGGGGCCCTGGGACACACAAATAAATACACACACATCAACATATTCCCCATATTTTCCAATATTTTCTGGGTTTTTGTCTTCCCGCCCAATTCCCATATTTTCGCATATTTTCATAAAAATCGACGAATAATTGTGTCTGTGTGTTTTTTCCCCTCCTGAGTAGCATCCCACGCTCTGCACGTTGTCCTCTCGAGGAAGTTGGCAGTGGAGCAAGAAACACAAAACCAAGACGGTGATGCCTGGAACAGGAAGCTGCCATGTTGACATGATGATGATAGAAAAGTCATCGTTTTGTTAGATCTACGTCGGTCGTCGCCAAACGTGCTGTGACTCGAGCTGGGTGTCTGGTAGCACGCTGTCGTCGATGCCAAGCCGGTTCGTTACGTCGCCGTTTCGCCGTGCCCTCGGCCGCGGCTAGCCCGTCATTAGTGGGGCCAGCGCGCTGTCTCTGGACAGGGTGCCGTGTGCGGAAACAAATGCAACAGTGCAGCTATGATGAAGCCTCACAAGGGCTCGCGCCCCCGCCTCGTCGCCACGCGGCCAGACCCAAGCGGGAATTGAAAGACGCCGGCACTCCTGCTCGGAGCCTAAGGGAAAGAGGAGGAGGATAAGGAACCCCTGTCCTCGCCTCCCTCCTGGACGCCCTGGGCAGGAGGAAGAGGAGGAGGAGGAGGAGGAGGAGGAGGAGGAGGAGGAGGAGGAGGAGGAGGAGGAGGTGGAGGAGGGGGACCCGGAACACCGACGTCGTGAATTTGTTATGTCGACCCCAAGAAATCTGGACCCCTTCATATGGTTCAATTTTACATCCCGGGTCACTTTGTGACGGTCGCGAGGCCCGTTGAGGACCTCCGGAGGCCGAAAACATCCAAACAGGCAAAAAAAACCCTGTCGAGAATCCTTCCAACGGGGAAGGAGGAGGAGGAGGAGGAGGAGGAGGAGGAGGAGGAGGAGGTGGAGGAGGAGGAGGAGGAGGAAGGAGGAGAGGAGGAGGAGGAGGAGAGGAGGAGGAGGAGGAGGAGGAGAGAGGAGGAGGGGAGGAGGAGGAGGAGAGGAGGAGAGGAGAGAGGAGGAGGAGGAGAAGGAGGAAAGAGGAGGAGGAGGAGGAGGAGGGGGAGGAGGAGGAGGAGGAGGAGGAGAGGAGGAGGAGGAGGGGAGGAGAAGGAGGGGGGGGAGGCGAGGAGGAGGGAGGTAGGAGGAGGATGAGGAGGAGGAGAAGAAGGAGGAGAGAGGAGGAGGGGGGTGGAGACGAGGAGGACGAGGAGGAGGAGGAGGATGAGGAGGAGGAGGAGGAGAAGGAGGAGGAGGAGGAGGAAGAGAAGGAGGAGGAGGAGAAGCAGCAGCAGCAGCAACAACAGAAAAAGGACCGCCGCGGCCCCGTGGGCCTCCCCGGGCGCGGCGGCGCAGGCTTCCTCCGGCCCCGCCGCGCCGCGTCTCCTCGGGCTGCCATCTCCGCGGGCGGCGTCGACTGCGCCGCCGGAGGCGTCGTCAGCTGCGCCGCTGGGGGCGTTTGTTTGATTGTTTGTTTGCTTGTTTGTTTGTGTGTTTGTTTGTTATTCCTTTCCTAGTTTGTTTGTTTGTGTGCTTGTGTGTCTGCTGTTGTGTGCTGTCAGTACAACTGCTTCCCTTGCTTCTCTTACCACTGCTAGGATGCTTCTTATTGTTCATTGCTGTTGTTACTTTTCCTCCTCCTCTTCCTCCTCGACCCGCCCACCCCCTCCCCCTCCCCTCCTGCTGCTCCTCCTCCTCCTGCTCCTTCTCCTCCTCCTCCTCCTCTTCCTGCCCCTCCTCCTCCTCCTCCTCCTCTTTCTCCTCCCCTCCTCCTGCTCCTCCTCCTCCTCCTCTTCCTGCTCCTCCTCCTCCTCCTCCTCCTCCTCCTTCCTCCTCCTCTCTCCTCCTCTCTTCTCGAGAAGAGATATCCTCCTCCTCTTTCTCCTCCTCTTGTCCTCCTCCGCCTCCTCCTCCTCCTCCTCTTCCTCCCCCTCCCCCTCCTCCTCCTTCCCCTCCTCTCTCGTTGGAAGAATTCTCGAGGAGGAGGAGGAGGAGGAGGAGGACGAGGAGGAAGAGGAGGACCAGCACGCGGAGTGGGGGATCGACTGCTCCTGACTTCTAGCCGCCCGCGTCTTCCTCCTGCTCATCTGGGGGGGGGCGGTGGGGCGGCCTCCTGATTCAGCTCGTCTGACTGGCACTGGAGATCGACGGCGAGCGGCATCGGGCGCTCGTAGCAAATGTGGGAGGTTCGGGTTCCCTTGGGGTGCCTCCCGCTTAAGAGAAGGTCCCACTGGGTACGACCCCTATCCCTCTGCAGTTTCGTGGCACAAATCGATTCAAGGGCCCTCGGCTGGGATTCTGCGAATTTACCACATTTGGCACAGGCCAAAACGAAGGGGCCTCCTCGACGGGCTTCCGAATCGAGCAAACTGTGCCCTGGGGGCCCTGCGCAGAGGGCAGCTAGGCGCGGGGCGCATCCAACGCGCAGCCCTGGCCTCTTGCTGGCTGCCCTGCTGCGGCAACCTATGCAAAGAGATCGCTCCCCCGCCCCCTCCCAGCGATGCCCCCCGCCCGCCCCCGAGACTGCGCGAGAGCGCGGGGCGGCAGGGGGGGGGGCGGCAGAGGGGGGGGGGCAGCGCCAGGTTGGTGCTGGGGGTGGCTCCAGGTCTGCTGCGCTACCACTGCTCCTACTGCTGGCGACTGGCTCTGTCGGGGCTTGGTCCAGAGCTTTCTTGGCCCCGCCGGGCCCCGCAGGAGGCCGCTGCTGCAGGGCGCGGGCAACGACGTGAATATATTTACCGAGCAACGTGCATTCCATGGCGTGGCCTTCGACCTCCCCGTCCTAGGGTCGATTGAAAGCTCTCGAGGCGATGCCAGCAAAACGGCCCGCTCCGTGGTTGCCTCGAATATCCTCCCATTTGGGGCCCCCCCACTGGAAAAGCGTCGGGGCTCTGGTAGTCTTCTACCTTGGTAAATCGGATCCCTGGATGCCAGCCCATTGCGGCGCGGGCGGGAAGGCCAACCCCGGTTCTTCCGAGAGAGCCCCGGCGCGTACAAATCTATGACCCCTTGGTCGTCGACCGAGATCTCCGTGATCCGAGAGGAGGAGGAGGAGGACACAGCAGCAAGCGCAGCATAGTGCTCAATGGCAGGGGGGGATCGAGGGGGACCTCGGCCTACTTGACCAATCAAGGCCGCGACTGCTTCGCCAGCCCCGTTGGTTTTTACTGCCGCCCATCCCGCTGCGGGGCGGGCCCTGCTTCCCGGTTTTAAGCGCGAGCCGTCCGTGGACCAGAACTCGGCCGACTTGAGGCCCAGTCCCGCGGGGCGCCCATGCCAAAATCTCGTGCAACCTGGGTGCCGGCTGAAAGCGGAAAACTGCTTAATTGGGAGTGGAGCTGTATCTCCTCATCTGTGAGGCTATTAATCTTATGGGCGTCAGTGAGCGAGCATCTCACTAGGCGGTGCGGGATGTCGTCAGACTCCGCGTCGCGAGTGCACCCTCTTTCCCCTATCTCTTAGCCCGCAGCACAACGGCCAGAGCGGGCCCGCGTGGCTTGGCGCAGGAAGGCGATGATCGTGGATCTCTGGATCTCTGTGAGGCCAACAGACTGGGTGCAGTTCTGGGCGATGCTGACGTCTAAGGTAGCTCCCTCTAAACCCATGTTGGTGACTGCTGTTCCTAAGCGCTTCTCTCCCCAAGAACGCTGAAGGGGATGTTGCAGGAAGCGCGGGAACATACTTGTCAGTATATGCGCGTTCCCTTTGGTGTCTTAAAGGATGCGGAATTCAGAACGAAGCGACTGCTGGCGCACTTGCTCGAGGATGCTGCGACCAGCCTGGTGCGCCAGGAAAGCACCGGGGCTTGCTCTCCCCCATTTCCTGGCTTCGCTCTGTCGGATTTTGGTCTGGGCGCGGCGAAGTCCAGGAAGAAGCCCTATGCCGCGGCAAACTGGTCCGCTCGCGGCCTTCAGTTTCGGGGCCAGGTTGGTGAGGGTAGCCGGGGTCTGGCAGGGCATGGCCCTCAACTGTTCGGCGCACATCAAAATCGGCGAAGACTTGGAGCTGCTCGTCGGATAGCAGCGCGAGGTGCCTCGGGCGGGTGGACTCCATCCCATGTCTGGCAGGTCCTACGGCTGAGGGTCCTGACGGCTCTCCCGAGGGCCTTTGGGGCGACGGGTGGGAGTCTGGCTGCTTCTGCGGGCTGGGGCCAGCGGGGCGCTCTGCTTCGTGGCTGAGGAGCTCCGCGGGCTGCCCCGCCCATTGCCGCGTTCATGGCCTTGACCTCCTGGGGCTGAAAGGTGGTGTTTTTCTCGGGCCATCGGTGGGCCCGTCCGACTCCTTGGGCCATCTGTTCCTGGGCCCGCTGCTTCCGCGACGACGCGGCTGGAAGTCTTCCACGAGAGCGTTCCCGCGCGAGGGGGCCGGCGATCTCTTCCTGGAGATCGCCGAAAAAGCTCCGGGCGCGCTGACTGACTGCATCGAGGCCCTCGCGCTGAGCGCCCAGCAAGAGGGCGTCGAGGAGCTGGCGGAATCTACGGGAGCGAGAGGCTGGAGCTCCGTCGCTGTCTGGAACTCTAGTGGAGCGCCCTGCAAGGCTGACCCGCTTCTCGCAGGCCAGCCGGGGGGGCAACGTGAACTGCGCGAATCGCATCGATCGCTCTATCGTTGAGCCACCGCAGGGGCCGCGAGTGCGACTGCCAACTGACGCGGTGCGTGTGCTCTTCGGCCCTGGCGGTGACCCAGGTGACCTCTGGGGGCCGGCGCCGGTTCCCGCGGCTTCTGAAGGGGGTATCTGTCAGCTGGCCAACCGAGGCCTCCAAGTCCAAGATCAGGATGTCAAAGGCTGCGTCTCAGGCGTTTAGCTGCTGCCGATGCTGGACCGCTGGGTCCTGCGTGATGTCCTTGAGCTGCTGCGCTGCTGAGGCTGAGCGGGCCCACTCGAGGGGCTCCTTGACTGGGCCGACTGGGCGGGTGGCGGGGGGCTGCTGGGGCTTGTCTAGCCTGGGGGCCTAGGGGTGCTGACCGATTCTGAACTGGGCTGCAACAAGGCTGTGCGGCGACAAGAGGTATTCCGTAAGGGTTTTGGCCTTGCTGATGGAGTCCCCAAGGACTCGGCTGACCACGACATAGTCGAACTCGGACCGACTCTTTCTGGTGAAATACGTGCGCCTCATGGGACTGACCGCGGCAAAAGCTCCCCTGCCCATCAGGCTTGTCTAGCTGACTGCTGAGGGCGGCGCGTTGAAATCCGCTGCGGCAGAAAGCAGGCATACTGTGATGAGGCTGCATCCATCCGATGGCCGCCAGCAGCTCGATGTTCCGCTGGCCCAGGCCCGCGGGATCTTCGAAGTAAAGGGAGACCAGGGCGAAGGGCGAGTGACCTGGGAGCTCGAGGAAAATGGCTGCCATCCTGCTGGGCGGGATGTAAGGAGGAAGATATGCTGGGCGCGTGCCGAAGTTTAACCCCGCGCGCACTAGGATAGCTGTTCCAGCCGTGGGGCGGCTGGCGTCACTGGTGAGACTGGGCGATGTAGCAGCGTGCCATCCCTCTCTTTGACACCGCTGCTTTGCGTGTATGATGCGATCCCCACAGAAACGAGTCTCTTGGCAACATACCGCAAACACGTTCTCTGATGATGACGAGGAGACAGAACTTCTGACAGCTTCCCAACAGCTGCCGCTTATTGTGATTATGTCGGAGGTGTTGCCCTGAAGACCCTCCTTCCCCTTCCCCTTTGACGGCCTCGGCGAGGCCTCGGAGTTTCTTCGTGGCGACGTCCCCTGCGCTGCCTGCTGCTGCTTTGTCAAGGATATGGCTGACTCGCTCCAAAGCTGCTGCTTCTGCTGCTGCATCTGTCTGCCCACGCTTGTTGCGGTCAGACTCGTCCGGGCTCCGTCGGAGCCCTTTGGGGATCCCGTGGTGGCTGGCTGAGGCTGCTGTGGGGTCCCTCGGGGCTGCTGAGGCTGTTGCGGCTTCAGCTGAGGTGCTGCTGCAGGGTGATCAGCGGTTGCTGCGTCAGCTGCTGGGACTGTGGCCTGGCCTGGCGCCGCGGACGCCTCGCCACTGACTGGGCGGCCCGCGGCCGCTGCCGCTGCGGTGCTCCGCCGCGCCTCGGCGTAGGCCTGGGCAAGCTGCTGCTCCAAGATTATGGTTTGGTCTTGGATGCTCTGCGGGATGCCGGTGATTGGTCCTTCCTTGAGCTGGTCCATGAATTGCGTGACCTTGGGGAAGTAAGGGTGGTCTGTCTTCGGCGCCGCCTGCTCCGCGGCGGCCCTGACGGTGACTGCCAGCTGGCCCTCCTACTGCGCGAGCTCGCGAACGGCTGTCTGCTTTTCGGTCTCGAGCGCGGTGACCTTGTCTGCCAATGCCGTGATCTCTCCGATGTGCGTGTCGATCTGGCCGGTGCACTTCTGGACATTGCCCTGGGCGGCGGAAGCCTGACCACGGAGAGACTGGCATTGCTGCTCGAGCGGTTTCTCTGAGAGGGCGGCCGTTTTTGCTTGCTTGACAGAAACGACTGCTGTGGCGTAGTTTCTCTCACCTGCGCATTCACGGGCCTTCCAGAAAGCGCAGAGATCCTGGAACATTGAGATGGGGTTGATCTGAGGCTGGTCTGGCTGCGCGGGGCTGTCAGCGGCTGGGCTGGTGTCGGGGCTGGAGCGACTGAGCCGAGTCCAACCGTTCCTGCCGTTGCTTCCACCTTGATTCCGCTGACCGCCGCTTCCGCTAGACTGTTTCTGCTGTGCTGCTCCCCCAGGCTTCAGGAACGAGGGCCCGCACTTGGAACAGAGCTCGTTGTTTCTGTCCAGATAGGTTCAACCCTGACACCCGTTGCGGGGGCAGCAAACGTATTGACGATATCCTCTGGGGGGTGCCATGGCCCGAGCGCAAAGCCGAGGCTGCACGCAAACGCAAGGGCGAGGATGATGGCGCCGGCGCGCCGCCTGGTGCTGAGATTGGTTGCCGTGATGATCTGGCCGAGGAAGCCAGGTCTTGGGAAGGAGCTGCCCCTCCACCTCGACCTCGGTCCTTGAGCCAAAATGGCTACGGGGGAGGAGGAGGAGCAGGAGGAGGAGGAGGAGAATGGGGAGGTGGAAGATGGGGACCCAAAACACCGACGTCGTGATTTTGTTACGTCGACCCCAACAAATCTGGCGGTCCCGAGGCCCATTAAGGGTCCCTGGGGGCCAAACATATCAGAACATGACAAGCAAAAACTCCCGCCGAGAATTCCTACAACGAGGGATGAGGAGGAGGAGGAGGAGCAGGAGGAGGAGGAGGCGGAGGAGGAGGAAGAGGAGGAGGACGCGGAGGAGAAGGAGGACGGGGTGGAGGACGAGGGGGAGGAGGAGCAGGAGGAGGACGGGGTGGAGGACAAGGAGGAGGAAGAGCAGGAGGCTGGGGGGAATGGGGGAGGAGGAGGGGAAGGAGGGGGAGGAGGAGGAGCAGGAGGAGGAGGGGGAGGAGGAGAAGGAGGAATAGGAGGAAGAGGAGGAGGAGGAGAAGGAGGAGGAGGAGGAGGAAGAGGATGAGGCGGATGGGGAGGAGCAGGAGCAGGAGGAGGACGAGGGGGAGGATGAGGAGCAGGAGGAGGAGGAAGAGGATTTCGAAAAGGAACCTCCCTCAATCCGTGAAGCTTTTGCAAATTCTGAGAACGAATGAGCGCCGCGCTAAGGCGTTTGGGAAAAACCTGCCCTCAATCCGCGAAGCCCGTTCATTTTTTATTAAAAAAAATCAGCAAAAAAAACGAATGGGCGCCGCACTGAGACGAGAACCACATTCGGCAAACCACCCGCCCTCAATCCGTGAAGCTCTTGCAAATTCTAACACGAATGTGCGCCGCGCTCAAGCGAGGACCACATTTTGAAAACGACCCGCCCTCAATCCGTGAAGCTCTTGCAGATGTTCAGAACGAGTGCACGCCGCCTAAAGGCGAGAGCCATATGCTGAAAACCACCCGCCCTCAGCCCGTGAAGCTCTTCCAATTGTCTACAGCGAGTGTGCGCGGCGTTGGGGCGAGAGCCACATTTTGAAAACGACCCGCCCTCAATATGTGAGACTGTTGCCACTTGTAAGCTTCACAATCATAGATAGTGAGGAAGTCTCAAGCGAAATGCCCGGCCCGCCCTGAAAACTGGCCTCGGGATGCGACGGGGGGAGATTATTCATAAGGGAAGCAGGGAAGCACTGAAGAGAAAGCGTCTGCTCACAGACACCACTCTAAGCCTCAGGAGAACACGTAGAGGACCACGCCGAAGGCGAAGTCCATGGCACGGCGGGGGGGGAGGGGCAGGCGGCCTCGCCCCTGCGCGGGGCAAGGCATCATCGCCGACCCTCCCGCTGCTTCCCCCGCCGCGCACCGGTCTGAGGAGCGCCAGGAGGACCACGTCCAGCCGGCGAGCTCCCCAGCGACGACGACGCCGCCGCAATCTGCCTGCGAAGCTCGTCCGCGCCGACCGTCATCAGGGCGGCCACGACCTCGGCGTCGGGGTCCACGCCACCCTTCACGGCGCAGAAGCGCGCGACCAGGTCGCGCAGCTCCGCGTCCGAGCCCGCGGCAGGCGGCGCAGCAGCAGCAGCGGCAGCCGCCCCTCCCCGCACGAGGCCGTCGGCCCAGCGGTCGTCGTCGATCGCGTCGTCGCCGTCAGCATCGGCCTCAGCCTGCGGCGGCAGCGCGGCCAGGGCCGCGCGCTCGCCAGCAGGCGCAGCTTCAGCGCCAGCGCCGTCCCGCCGCCGCGCCGCGAGGCGCTGGCGGCGTCGTCGCCGCCGCTCCACCCAGGCCGCCGAGCGGGCCTTGGGAGCGGCAGCGCCTTCCGTGGCAGGGGCCGCGGCTGCGGCCGCGGGCGGCGGTGCGGCGGCGGGCGGCGCCTCTCGGAGCGCGAAGAGCGCTGCCGAAAGTGCCGACCGCGCCACTGCCGCCACCGTGCGGCGTGGCGCGCGACCCTGCACGGCTGCCCGCACCGCCGCCTCGACGAGGACAGCGGCGTCGGCAGCCCCTCTAGGCGCCTCCATCCCGCAGCGGCCCCAACGCGGAACGAAGGGGCGGCGAAACGACGGCGCCGTGCGACCGCTTGAGCCAAAATGGATTATTCATAAGGGAAAGAATTGGAGGAGGAGGAGGAGGAGGAGAAGGATGAGGAGGAGGAGGATGAGGAGGAGGACATGGAGGAAGAGAAGGAGGGGAAGGAGGACGAGGAGGAGGAGGAGGAGGAGGAGGAGGAGGAGGAGGAGAAGAAAAAGGGAGAGGAGGAGGAGGAGGAGGAGGAAAAGGAGGAGGAGGAGAAGAGGAGGAGGAGGAGGAGGAAGAGGAAGAGGAGGAGGAGGAGGAGGAGGAGTTGGAGGAAGAGAAGAGGAGGAGAAGGAGGAGGAGGAGGAGGAGGAGGAAAAGAAGGAGGAGGAGGAGCAGGAGGAACAGGAGGAGAAGGAGGAGGGAGGAGGAGGAGGAGAGCGGAGGAGGAGCAGAGGAGAGAGGAGGGGAGAGGAGAGGAGGAGGAGGAGAGGAGGAGGAGGAAGAGGAGGAGGAGGAGGAGGAGGAGGAGTAGAAAGAACAGGAGCAGGAGCAAGAACAGGATCGAAACTGGCCCCGCGGCGGCGGCGGCGGCGGCCGCTGCCTG
>CAUYUJ010000941.1:22500-47500 GCA_963575745.1 Prorocentrum cordatum
TACAGGAGACTTACTTCTCGCCCGCCCACGCAGCTTCGCCTCGCCCGCACGCACGGCACGCACGAACACGAAACCGAAACCGATTTCCCGGTAGGGGGGCTCTCCGTTCCACTTCGATCTCACCCCCTCACCTCCGATATATATATATATATATATGTATACATATACACACATGCAAGACTGTAGTGGCGCTTCGCGCCATGCACCTTGGTCCTTGAAGCTTGGTGTGCAGGCGGAATGGCAGAAAGGTCAAGCCGACAATTTAGCGATAACTCCTTGTTGCCTTTTCCGGCATCGCCGTTACAGTAATGTTTTTCGTTGTCCTTCCTCCACGCTTCTTCTTCTTCCTCATTCTCGCCATACCCTGCGTTTTGCGGAGGCTCCTCTTTGGAGAGCCTCTGGGAGCCTCACAGAGGTTGTTCAGGCTTTCTTAAAGCCTTCTGGAGGCCTCCTGGGCGTCTTCTGGGGGCCTCTGGGGGCTTCCTCGGGCCACCCTATCTCCAACCGCGGTCTCCTTGAACGATCACGATTTGGAATGCTCCGGAGGGTGTCTTGGGGCCATCTTAATTAGGCCGTGATGGGGCTCTCTCAGGCTATCTTGGAACCCTGTTGTGCCGTCTTGGGGCTCTCTTGGACTGCCTGGAAGCACTTTCGGATGTTTGTGCGGTGATTCTCGAACCTCCCAGGCGGCTTCGGACGCCCAGAAGACCGCCATCTTGGAGCGTCAGGAAGCCGAAAAGAGGAGAACCCCCAAATTCATCAAAAACCAACAACAAATCAATTAATTTTGCCTCTTGGGACCTTCTTGGGACGTTTTGGAGCGATCTTTGGGGGTATGGCTTCTTGGGGGTCGTCATGGACCGTCTTGGGGCTCTCTGGGGTCGCTTCGGGAGCGCGCCGGAACGCCTGGAGCCCTCTGGGGCCGTCTTCGGGCTCTCGTGAGGTTCTCTTTGGAGGGTTGCCCGAGAGGCCCGGCGTGGGCCAAATTCGTTACGAAGGGTGAGGGTACGCTTTTTCCGGGGTCCCCGGCCCTATAAGAATATACGAATAGGAATATATTTGGCGTCGCAGCCCTGCGCGCAGCGACAGGGCGGGGCGGAGAAGCACACACACACAGACACACACAGACAAACACACAGAGACAGACACACATAGACACATTTACTTATTTACTTTCGCACGCATCGACGCACACACTCACACTCACACGCGCACACACACGCACACGCGCACACGCGCACACACGCACACGCGCACACGCGCACACGCGCACACGCGCACACGCGCACACGCGCACACGCGCACACGCGCACACGCGCACACGCGCACACGCGCACACGCGCACACGCGCACACGCGCACACGCGCACACGCGCACACGCGCACACGCGCACACGCGCACACACGCACACACGCACACACGCACACACGCACACACGCACACACGCACACACGCACACACGCACACACGCACACACGCACACACGCACACACGCACACACGCACACACACACACACGCACACACGCACACACACACACACGCACTTGTTTTGGGCGGTCGCGGCCTGGCGCGCAAGGACGAGGCGGGCAGAGTCCCCCAGAGCAGTTCGAGAGCGTGCGCGGCTGGCCCCTCAGAGATGGGGCAGCGGTCCACGCAAGACCGCCCCGCCTGTGCGCCTACGAGGGTGAGGGTGCCAGGCGAGCGACTGCATGGGCAGCGAGGGGGGAGTGCGCGGGCAGCGAGCGAGGATCCGAAGGGGCGTGGGCAGCGAGGGGTGAGCGAGGGCGAGGCGGGCCAGGATGCCGGGCAGGCGGGGTGCGCAGAGCGGCCGGGCGGCAGCGACGAGGCGACAAGGCAGGCGCCACGGCAACAGGCAGTCGAGGCAGCGAGGACCCGAGCACAGGCTCAGCACGGCAAGGCAGGATGCGTTGAGGGGACCGGAGCCAGCGCGGATGCGCCTCGGCCCAAACGGGGACAGCGGGGGAACACCACGCCGAGGGTGGGGCGCAAGGAAGGACAGCGGATGGTGCGGGGGAGCGGAGGCGGGCGGGGGGCGGCTCGTCAGCGGCCGTCGGGAGAGGAGAGGTCGGGGCCGGAGTTCTGCCAGCGCCCTGGCATGCCTGGAGGGGTGCAGGAAGGGGGCGTCATCAGGGGCGTCGAGGGTTGAGCCAAGGCGCGCACAAGCGGGACCTCCATGCCGGGGCGGGTCCGCAACCCAGCGCGATCTCAGCCTCCCGCTGAGGTACTCGGGAGGTGATCCTTCCACTAGCCTGAGCGGGTGGGCGACTCCACGGTCCGTCTACCGAGCGAGGCGCTGGGTCCCAGCCCGACGCGCCGCTGTCCGGCCCCGATGCCCCCCCCCGGCCCCCGGGCAGGGGGTACCGGGGGGTTGGCGTGGCCTCTGGAGGAGCGGTGGCGAGTCTCCCCGCGTCCCATCAGAAAATCGGGGCCTCCTCCAGCCGGGTCGGGCGTGCGGTGGACAGGGCACGGGGCCACCACTGGAAGAGTTCCCGGCACAGTGCTTCAGCACGGCGCAGTCGCGGGGGCCACCCGCGGGGGAGACCTGGCGGCGGTGCACCCCGCGGACAGCGTGTCGGGCGCAGAGTGGCGCCATCGTGGTGGCGTCCTGCACGGCAGGGGTGGGCGTGCAGCCCGCGGACGAGGGCGCCCCTCCCGCCCAGGCTGCGCCTCCCACGGGTCGCGTGGGTGCAAGGTGCGGGGTGCGGGGCCGAACAGAGGTCGGTGCCGGAGGTCGTCGGACGGAGGCGTGGGGAGGTCGACGTCGAGGGGTGCGCATACAGAGAGGGGGAGGCCAGCGTGGGAGGCGCGCGGTGCACTGACAACGCGCTGGGAAAATCCGCGGGCGCGTCGGAGGGGGGGGGGGGTCGGGCCAGCGTGTCGCTGTTGGCAGTTGGTCGTCGCAATCGCCCTGCTGGTGGGGGCATCGTGGCGGGGTGCCGCGCAGTCGGGGGGGTCGCCCAGCGCGCCGTTGTCCGGCCCCAGCGCCGCCCCCCAGTCCCCGCGCAGGGGAATCCTTGACAGGGATGAAGGGGGGGTCGGTAAGGGGTCTAGCTGGGGGGTGCGAATTCATATATATATATATATATATATATATATATATATATTAAAAAAATCAACGATGGGGCAGAATCATGTGTAAGATGAACTATCCCAAGGGGTACCGATAAAACAGGGGCTAGGCGGCGACGTGGCGGCGACGTGGCGGCGACGACGGCTACACAGCCGCCAGACCGGCACACCAGTCCAGACGACGGGCGGCGACGAGGCGGCGACGGGGCGGCGACGGCGGCTACATAGCCGCCAGGCTGGCGCACCAGCCAAATTCCTTAGATAGCCACTAAGAACCCCTAAGTGCAAGCACTGCTTGGGGAATTCAATAAGAAGCCCTAAGTTCAAGCACTGTCTGGGGAATCTCTCTACCTCTCTCTGTCACTCTCGCTGGCAGGCGCAGCGCTTCTCTTCTTCTTTATCTTCCTCTTCCTCCTCTTCCTCCTCTTCCTCTCTCCTCCTCCCTTCCTTTCCTCCTCCTGCCACTTCTGCTGCTCCTCCCCTCTCCTCCTCCTCTTCCTCCTCCTCTTCCTCCTCCTTCTCCTCCTCCTCGTCCACCTTCTCCTCCTCATACATCATATCGTTGCCCTCCTCATCCTCGGTGGTCGTCGTCTACCTTGTGGCCGCCACCGCCGCCGCCGCCATCGTCGCCGCCGCCGCCGACGCGGCAACGACAGCCGCCCGCTGGCGCTGCGGGAATAAAATTATCCCAGTGCGACCCTACCTAGGAGTTGGAGCATTCAGGAAAGCAACATCTACATCTACACCGACAGCTAAATTTACATCTACACCTGCATCTACATCTACATCAACAGCGAGACTCACATCTACATCTACATCTACGCATACATCTACATCTACACCTACATCTACATATACATCTTCATCTACACCTACATACACATCTACATCTACACCTACATCTCAATGCTATGCTATGCTATGACATGATAATATGCTATGCTATGTTATGATATGATGTGCTATGCTGCGCTATGCTATGTAATGCTATGATACGATGCTATCTGCAGACATCTCAATGCTATGCTATGCTAGGCTGTGCTATGCTATGATATGCTATGCTGCGCTATGCTATGCAATGCTATGATATGCTGCGCTATGCTATGTTATGATATGCTGTGCTATGCTATGATATGCGATGCTGCGCTGTGATATGCTAAGCAATGCTATGCTATGCTATGCTATGTTATGATGCACTATGCTATGATATGCTATGCTATGCTATGCTATGCTGAGCTATGCTATGCTATGCTATGCTATGCTATGCTATGCTTGGCTATGCTACGCTATGCTATGCTGTACTAATGCTGCGCGGCGTTATGCTGCGCTGCGCTGAGCTAAGCTAAGGTAAGCAAAGCTAAGCTATGCTAAGCTAAGCTAAGCTAGGCTAAGCTGAGCTGAGCTAAGCTAAGCTAAGCCAAGCCAAGGTAAGCTAAGCTAAGCTAAGGTCAGACAAGCTAAGTTAAGCTAAGCTAGGCTAGGCAAAGCTAAGCTAAGCTAAGCTAGGCTAGGCAAAGCTAAGCTAAGCTGAGATGAGATAAGCTAAGCTAAGCTAAGCTTAGCTAAGCTGGGTGAACCCAGGGGGCGCCACTGGGGGAACCGCGGGGCGGATCCTGGGGGAACCGCCCGGGGCGATCTACACTGCCCGGCCCCTTTAAGCTAACACAGTAAGAACCCTCTAGGCAGAGCCTAGGTAGGGAAACATGCAGCTACCTCTCGTTATTCACTGGACCTCTCCCGGGGCGGGTGCTGACCAGCGTGTCGGGGCGAACCCGGCCCTCGCGACGAGGGCCTCCCAAAGAGGCCCAGCCAGGCGAAGACGAGGCGAGCTTGGCGTCACCGGTACTTCTTCCTCCTCCGAAGCGCCGCCTTCGCTGCCGTCGCCACCGAGGCTCCTGCAGGAACCAGGCGGGCCGCTGGCTCAAGTGGTCCCCAGGCAGCGTCAGCAGCCGCCGGTCGGCGCTCCCCCACGCATCGTGGAGCTCATGCCCGTGGTGCGGCCTCCGTGCAAGGGCGCGCGCGGGGGGGGGGAGCCGCCGCGCCGCGGGCGCGCGACTTCGGTGCGCCTGCTGCGAAGGGCTCGCCTCGTCGCCTCGTCGCCGTCGTCGCCGCCAGCGCCGCCGTCGTGGTACCAGTCGTGGCCGTGGCCGTGGTGGTGGTCGTGGTCGTGGTCGCCGTCTCTGCAGCCGCCGCCGCCGCCCTCCTCCTCCTCCTCCTCCTCCTCCTCCTCTTTCTCCTCGTCATCGTGTTCCTCCTCCTCCTCCTCCTCCTCCTCCTTTTTTTGTTCGCTTCCTCCTCCTCATCCTCCTTTTCCTCGTCATCGTCCTCCTCCACCTGTTCCTCCTGGACCTCCCTGCCTGCGTCCTCGGGGGGTAGGCGGGAGAGGGGGGGCGGGGAGCGGGGTGGAGCGGCAAAGGGAGAGGGAGTGGGAGTGCGATGGCCCGCGGAACGGGTGCAAACGGGGAAAGGAGGAGGAGGCAGGGTGGCGGAAGGGAGGAAGGGGGGGAGAGCGGAGGGAGAGGATCGGGAAAAGGAGGAAGTCCAGCCCGCGGAATGGCAGAGGTGCCTCCCCCATGCGAAGTTCCCCCTCTTCCGTGGGTGGGGTACGGGGGCCCATGCTATGGACTCGTGGCGGGCGACCTTCGCGTTGCCCAAGGAGGTGCAAGTGACAACGGGGCGTGGTCCGTTGCTGCAGGGCGCGGGATCTGCATCGGCGGTCTCGGTGACGAGGGTCGACGTCTTCGAATCGGAGCGTGGGGTGGGGGAGGATGTGGGCGCACTGCGCTTCTGTCACCGATCCCTCCTGGTGGCATGGCTTGCGCTGCTTCAGTCGCTGCCCTCCACCCCCTCCTGCCTGGCCTGTTCGCAACCACCATCGGCCATCCACCAAAACGATGTATGTGAATGATGTTCTGGGTTCGAGGATGCGTTGCCATCAGCGCTGATGTTACCAACTCTCCTTGCGCCACCAAGGACGGAAAGGGAGAACAAATATGAGGAACAGGAGAGACAAAGAGATGGACGCATTCCTCTTCCCATCTCTGTATAAGCTGGCGGGGAGCGAAAAGCCGCCCCGAAAAACATAAACAAATGACCCCCGGGATCTGGAGCTCGGGGGCCCCCTGGGCGCCTTTGGAAAAGGCCCCTTGGCCCTGCCGCGCCTCCCAGGGCCCCAGGGCGCCTTGCTGGGCCCTGCGAGCGAGCTCGAAGCGATCAGAAAAGTGGTCGGAGAGGCGCAGGAGAGCCCCACGGCGGCGCAGAACGGCCTCAATACTGTCCCAGAGGCCCTCAGGAGAGCCCCCAAGAGGCAAACATCGTCTCACTCCCGGAGGAAGCGTGCATGTTTAGCACCTTCGCTGTTTGTGTCGTGGCAGCGCCTAAGGCGGCGCAAGAAGTCGGCGATATCGCCCCAAGGCAGCGCAAGAGGCACCCGAGCGGGCTTCAAGCCGGGCCCAGAGGACCTCCAGGTTGCCCCAAGACGGCCAAAAGAAGCTCAGGAGGCCCCCGGAGGCTCCCAAGAGAAACCCACGAAGAGGCCCCCGAGACGGCCCAAGAGGCCCCAAAGCCGCCCCAAGAGGTTTTCAGGAGAGCCCCCAAGTGGCGAACATCGCTTCAATCCCTTAGGAAAGCGTGAATGTTTAGCGTCTTCGCTTTATGCGTCGTAGCAGCGTCCAAGACGGCCCAAGAAGCCTGCGAGATCGCCCCAAGGCGGCCCAAGAGGCCCCCGAGCGGGCTTCAAGCCTGGCAAAGAAGACCCCAAGAGTGCCCCCAGACAGCACCCACCAAAAAGCTCACAAGGCCCCCGGAGGCTCCCAAGAGAGACCTACAAGGGCCATGGGAGGTTCCTAATAGGGCTTGGGTTTCCGGGAGAGTCCCACGGCAGCGCCAGACGGCCTCCAGATGGCTCAACAGGTTCCCAAGACGGCCCGTGAGGTCTCGAGAACGCCCCAACAGGCCTTCAGGAGAGCCAAGAAGCATTCGTGAAGCCCCCAGGAGGTTCTCCAACGAAGAGCCTCCGCGAAAAGACCTGCGGCAGATCCCGGGGTTTAACCCCCCCCCCCCCGGAAAAAACTGTTCCTCCACAGCGGTCGGTTTGCGTTGTGTCGACGCGGCGGCGACCCTGGCGCGGGCGTTCGGAATGAACGCGGCTAATGGTCAGGACTCGGCCGGCGTTGAACGGGAATGCGCGATCTTTCACGGCTGAACGATCCAAGCAGTGTCGAACATCAATGCGCAGGCCGTTGCGACACCAGCCAGCGCAGGATCGCGCGAAGAGGGCAGGCGATTTTGGTTCGACGTTCTTTCGGAACCTCCAGGTGGTGTTCTCGCGCCACGTGATCGGGTCCGCCTCGAAGTCCGAATCAAGGCGCATTTCAAGAGGAGTTCGGGTTTCGCACGGATCTGCAAAGCGAGGGCACAAGCAAATGGGAACGGGCGAAGTGTGCCAATGCGTAAAGTGCGAACGCGTGCAAGGCTTGAGAAACCAAGGTACTTGGCGCGAAGTGCCAATGCAGTCTTGCATGATAGAAATACATTTACATATAGGTATATAACGTATGTGTGCTACATACATGCGTATATGAAAATATGCACGCACCATTTCTATACATCTAGATATATAAGAATATTGATGCAAGACTGCACTGGCACTTCGCGCCATGCACCTGGGTCCTTTGAGTCTCGCGCGCAGGCGGCGTGCGTGCGCGTGTATATTCGCACCTGAGTATCTGCATGCATGTGTACACGCGCGCGTGCATGCACGTTGTACTTACGCATGCCAAACTATACGTTGTAGATGTACATACTTAGATATACACTGATATACATATATGTATACATAGATGTACTGTGTATGTAAATATATGTGTGTATGTGCATGACGCTGTGTACACATTTATATATTGTATATATACAACGTCAAGCTAGAAATGCGCATCCAAATGTATCATGCCTAATTGTATGTGTCTACGTGTAAACGCATGCATGTATGTATGCAAATACACATACATGTGCATGCGCTTGCGCGCGGGGAGTAACGCATACATGCGCCGGCCCACCGCGCAAGAGGCGTGCTCAGAGCTCTGGTCACGCGCGCGTGGCGGCCCCCTGGGGGATGCCCGGTCCAAGAATCCCTCGGGCACTGCTGCTCCAGGATGCCGGAACTCCTGGAGTCCGTCTTCGAGGCTCTCGGGATCGTCCCAGAGGGTCCCAAGAGGCCCCCAAGACAGTCCAAGAGGTGTCCGAGACGCCCGATGACCACTCCAAGGCACCCAAGATGGCCTCCAGATGGCTTAAGAGGCCTCCAAGACGCCCCAATCAGAATCATGACAAAACTTGAGGTGGAGGAGGAGGAGGAGGAGGAGGAGGAGGAGGAGGAGGAGGAGGAGGAGGCAAAGGCCTCCAAGAGCACTCCCCCAAGGGGCAAACATCAGGGCCCCCTGGGGCGTCGCGAGGGCGCAGGGGGAGCCCGCTGGGAAGAGCCTGGGGCGATCTTGAAGCGGTGGGTTCGACATGTGAGTTCGTGTTCCCTTCCCATGGCTTTTCGGGGGCCGTCTGAAAGCCATCTTGGCCCGTTTTGGTCGTGTCGGGGGCCGCTTGGGCGTTCGCTTTTGGGCCGTCTAAGGGCCCTCCTGGGTCGTTTTGGCGGCCTTTGGGGAGATTCCTGGGGCGTCACGAAGCCCGCGTGGGTCGTATTGAGCCGCTCTTCGGGCGATTTTTGGAATTTCTTGGGCCGTCTTGGAGTGTGGAAGCGCGAGAAGGCGAGGACGCCGAAATCCTTCAAAAACCCAAGGGAGATGGACGACTTCAAACTATGTGGGCTCAATCCGGAGGCCTGGTGGATGTGTGCGGGAGCGTTTTAGACGCCTCTTGGGCGTTTCCGTGTGCTTTGGAGCTGTCGACGAGCTATCCTGGGCAATATTGGAGGCTTCTTTGGATCCTCCGATAAGGCCGGAAGGCCGAATGAACCCTTTACAAGGGCGTCCGAGCAGCCCAAGGGGGCTTCCGGACAGCCCAGGGACTCCGAAATTCGTTCGGGGGGGGCCCTGTCCGGGGTCCCCGGTCCTGTAAAAAAATATAAACAAGACTATGTTGTTCTTTCCATATTTCTTTCTTTCTTTCTCACTCTCTCTCTCTCTCTTCATTTCTTTCTTTCTCTCTCTCTCTCTCTCTCTCTTTTTGTTTCTATCTCTCTCTCTATATATATACAGATTCCTCTTCCTATCTTTTTATGAATTGAGGAGGCGGGAGAACCCCCCCCCCTCAAAACCGGACCCCCGGGATCTCGAGCTTTGAGGCCCCATGGACGCCCTTGAAAGAGGCCCCCCAGCCCTGCCGCGCCTCCCAGGGCGCCTTGCCGGGCCTTGCCAGCAAGCTCAAAAGCGATCAGAGAAGTGGTCGGAGAGGCGCAGGAGAGCCCCGCGGCAGCGCAAAACGACCTCAAGACGGCCCCAGAGGCCCCCAAGACGGCCCAAGGGGCCCCAAAGCCGCCCCAAGAGGCCTTCAGGAGACCCCCAAGAGGCGAAAATCGTTACATCCCGCAAGGAAGCGTACGTGTTTAGCATATTCGCTTTTATGTCGTAGCAGCGTCCAAGACGCCCCAAGGTGGTTCAAGAGGCTCCCAAGAGGGCTTCGAGCCGGCCAAGAGGACTGCAAGACTGCCCCAAGACGGCCCACAATAGGCTCACGAGACCCTCGAAGGCTCCCAAGAGAGACCCACGAGGGCCATGGGAGATCCCCAAGATGGCCCAAGTTCCCCAAGAGAGCCCCACCTACGGCAGCAAACGACGGCCTTAAGACGGCCCAGGAGGCCCCCAAGACGGCCCAAGGGGCCCCAAAGACGCCCCAAGAGGCCTTCAGGAGAGCCCAAAAGGCCCACAAACGACCCACAATTCGGCCCACAATTCCCAAGAAACGGCCCCAGGAGAGCCCAAAAGGGACCCAAGACGGCCCACACAGGCTTCAAAAGGACCCACAAGACTGCCCAAAGAGGCGCCCAGGAGCCCTCCATAGGTCACCAAAGCCCTTGAAAGGACTTCGTGGGGCCCCCCAAGAGGTTCTCCAACGAGGAGCCTTCACACAAATACCTGCGGCAGATGGGAAATGGTTCGCACTGCCAGGCGAGAACGTGGATCAACGAGAAGTACAATGAGGAACGACAAGGCGTTGATTTCCATGGCCTTACATTGCGCGACTGGGCGACTTGGGCCACGAACGAGCCCGTGTGGTGGCCACGCGAAGGACCCCGAACGTCGTTCCTTTGCACGATCGTGCGTCTTCCAGAAGACGTCTCCCACGAAATTTACCAAAAGATCCGAATCCAGTGGTCGTACCAAAACTCCCTTGAAATCCGTGGCGAACCCGGGATTCGGTGTATTCTCAAAGAAATCGCACATTACTTCACAGTTCACTGCTTGGTACTTTGCGGCAGTGCTTGACAGTGTGTTGCTCGGTTTCGCATTCATTCGCATGGAGTGCCATTGCTTCGCACTGCGCCCCCGGGCAGCCTGGGCCACGAGCGGACCAACGCGTGCGCCACACGAGGGCATTTTCACGGCATTCATGGAAACATTTTCTTCAACCGTGCATGTACCCAGGCATCCGTAGCCGTTGGCTCACGAGGCGGCAAAGAGGACGAAGACCGAAAAGACGGATCGAAAAGTCTAAGGCGAGAGCCACATTTTGAAAACCACCCGCCCTCCATCCGTGAAGCTCCTACAGTTATTTGAACAATGTGCGCGGCCCTAAGGCGAGAACCACCTTTTGAAAGCCACCCACCATCAATCCGTGAAGCCCTTTGCAAATTTAAAAAACGAATGTGCGCCGCGCTAGTGAAGGGGCCCCAGGACACACAAATAAATACACACAAATAAAAATATCCCCCTATTTTCCCATATTTTCTGGGTTTCTGTCTTCCCCCCCACTTCCCATATTTTCCCATATCTTCTGGGGGATCGCCGATTCATTGTGTCCGTGTGTTTCTTTCCCTCCTGAGCTAAGGCGGGGGCCACCTTTTGAGAAAGGCCCGCCTCCCATCAGTGAAACTGCTGCCACGTTTGAAGCTTCAGAGTCATAATTGGTGGGGAAATCTCGGGCGAAACGCCAGGCCGCCCTAAAAACTGGCCTCGGGGTGCGACAGTGAGAAATTATCCAGAAGGGAAAGGAAGGGAGGAAGAGAAGGAGGAGGAGGAGGAGAAAGAGGAGGAAGAGGACGGGGAGGAGGATGATCCAGAAAAGGAGCAGAGGGGGGGGGGGAAGGAGAAAGCGCCGTCGGGGGAAGGACTTCGCGCGCGCCGCGCCGAGGAGCGCTGCCCAAAAGTCGCCCAACCCCGCGGGCGGCTTCTCCCTCAGAGCCGAAAGCCTGGCAAAGGGCGAGAGGCGGGGGCGGCGGCGGGGCCCAGGGCCCGCGGCGTCCCACGCGCTGGCGGCGGCCAGCTCGGCCGTCCAGGCCATCTAGAGGCTCTCTTGGGGCAGTCTTGCGGCCATCCAGGCCGGCCAGAGGCTCGCTTGGGAGGCCCTTGGGCCGTCTCGGGGCGATGCCAGAAGTTGTTTTGGCTGTTTTGGGCGCTGCTAGAACCCGATAGCGGATATGCGGAACGTGTACGCTTCCCACGAGGAATGGACAGATTTCTGCGTCCTGGGAATACTGTTGAGGGCCTCCGGCATTGTCTCGGGGGTCTCTGGAGGCCATTTGGGTCCTTCTTGGAGGGCTCTTGTGATGTCTTGGGTCTCTCTTCGGCCTCTCTGATCACCGCTCTGATCGCTCGGGGTCTGCTGGCAAGACCCGGCTGAGCGCCCTGAGAGGCCCCGGACGAGCTGGGGGACCTTTGGCAAGGGCGTCCGGGAGGCCCAGAAACCGCAGATTCTGTGGGTTCGGTTGTGGGGGGAGGGGGGACGGGGTTCCCCCCCCCGGGCGTGTACAAATATAAGAATTAGCCTGGCGAAGGACCCAACCATATGCAATTGTGAATACTGTTGTTGTGTGCTCCGCATTCGGAGGAGCTCCCTTCTAGGGCCACGAAGCGTGTGAGGGGTGTGCCAAAAGTTGTCCGGTGGGGGAGCATGCGAAACCAGCCCTTGGGGCCGTCGGTAGAATTCCTTATGAGGCCACGAAACGCGTGAGAGGTGTGCCGAAATAGGTGCGGTGGGCGCATGCCAACGCAGCCACTGAGGCCGTCGGTGGAGCTCCCTATGGGGCCGCGAACGGTGATGGGTGTGCCGAAATGGGTGCGATGGGCGCATGTGAACGCAGCCACTGGCGCCGTCGGTGGAGCTCCCTATGGGGCCACGAAACACGTGATGGGTGTGCCGGAATGTGCGTGGGTGACGCATGCGGGCGGTGGCACTGGGGCCTTCGTTGGAGCTTCTTATGGGACCACGAAACGTGGGAGGGGTGTGACAACATGGGTGTGGGTGGCGCATGCGGGCGGTGACACTGGCGCCTTCGGTGGAGCTCCCTATGGGGCCACGAACAAGTGAGGGGGGTGCCGAAATAGGGCGGCGCCGCCATGCGAACTGCGCCATGGGGCCCTTAGGTGGAGCTCCGTATGGGGCCACGCAACGTGTGAGAGGAGTGCCAAACTGAGGCGGCGCCGCCATGCGCAGCTTGCCACTGGGAGCGTAGGTGGAGCTCTCTATATGTGCCCACGAAACGCGGGAGGGGTGTGACGAAAGGGGGCGGCGCCGCCATGCGAACTGCGCCATGGGGCCCTTAGGTGGACCTCCCTATGGGGCCCCGAAACGTGTGAGAGGAGTGCCGAAATGGGGCGGCGCCGCCATGCGAACTGCGCCACTGGGACCTTAGATGGAGCTCCCTATGGGGCCACGAAACGTGTGAGGGGTGTGCCAAAATGGGGCGGCGCCGCCATGCGAACTGCACCACTGGGACCTTAGATGGAGCTCCCTATGGGGCCACGAACCGTGTGAGGGGTGCGCCAAAATGGGGGGCGCCCCCATGCGAACTGCACCACTGGGACCGTAGGTGGAGCTCCCTATGGGGCCACGAACCGTGTGAGGGGTGCGCCAAAATGGGGCGGCGCCGCCATGCGAACTGCACCACAGGGACCTCAGATGGAGCTCCCTATGGGGCCACGAACCGTGTGAGGGGTGTGCCAAAATGGGGCGGCGCCGCCATGCGAACTGCACCACTGGGACCTTAGATGGAGCTCCCTATGGGGCCACGAACCGTGTGAGGGGTGCGCAAAAATGGGGCGGCGCCGCCATGCGAACAGCACCACTGGGACCTTAGATGGAGCTCCCTATGGGGCCACGAACCGTGTGAGGGGTGCGCCAGAATGGGGCGGCGCCGCCATGCGAACTGCACCACTGGGACATTGGGGGGGCTTCGTATGGGGGCACGAACCGTGTGAGGGGTGCGCCAAATTGAGGGTGACGAGAGGAGAGAGGAGGGGGAAGGAGGAGGAAGGAGGGGGAGGAGGAGGAGAGGAGGGACCCGGGCCACCGTCTCTTCAAAACGAGGACCCAACACCACAGGATGGTTGGGAAAAAGAATCGATGTTTTTTTCATTCATATATATATATATATATGTGGCCACCAACGACACTACCGTCACAAATTCTCCTCGTGCCGCCAAGACAGAGCTGGAGCCCGCGGGGCCTCACGTAGCTGTCCTCCGCGGCCACCGCGAACCTCCCTTGCCCCGCACCCGGATCCGTGCTGCATCGGTCCGCCCGCCCTGCACCCGCCGAGGTTGGCCGAGCACCAATTCGGAGCGAAAAGGAGGCAGAAGGTCTCGTGGTGGGGCCGCGGGGGACGCTGCGGGGGGAACTGCAGGAGCCGCTCATGACTCCTCCCTCAACGCTCTCCTGCACGCGTGCCAACTCCTCTTCCCTCTCCTCTTCCTCGTCCTCGTCCTCCTCCTCCTCTTCCTCCCTCTTTTCCTCCTCCTCCTCCTCTTCTTCCCCCTCCTCCTCCTCAATCCTCCTCGTCGTCGTCGTCCTCCTCCTCTTCATCCTTTCCCTCCTCCTCCTCCTCCGCCTCCTCCTCCTCCGTCCCTCCTCCTCCTCCTCCTCCTCCTCCTCCTCCTCCTCCTCCTCTTCCCCCTCCCCTTCTCCCGCTTCCATTCCTCCTCCTGTTCCTCCTCCTCCTCCACCTTTTTGCGTTGGCCAGGCCTTCTGCGTGAACATGTGGCGTTCTTGCGACTGTGGGGAAACGACTCGGCGTAAAAAAAGCTCGGCGGGCGCTGCGGATAGTGAGCTAAAAAAAAACTGGTAAATGATGAAACAGAGTAGGTGCTCGCCAGGTCATCGAGGTCGGGCAGCACCTGAGTTGGACGAGTCCCCCGCCGACACCTCCTCCACTAAGTGCAACCTAAGGTGAGGGCCCGTAAGATCAGTTGGTGATGCCGCCTCGGTAAGGAAGGTCCCAGCATGTACCTTGGGGTGCAAACAACATATGCACATAACCGAAGTACCAGTATCAACGTAGAGGTACATGCTGTAGGACAAAAATGGACAAGTGAAGAAAACGTGCAGGGCGTCGCCGTAACTGTGCAGTTCTAAGGTTGCTGCCCAGGGTTTTGGTTTGACCCCAAGCCGCATATTAGATATTCCTCCGCCAACTTTTCACCGCCCGCTCCTCCATAGTAGGTGCCATCTTGGCAGATTGCAGTGAGCAGACAAATGTATGCTACTGCTAGAAAGCGTGGAGATATGATCTGCGTGGAGCCTGGACCACTTCGCGGAAGCAGCCTATAGCAACGAACGCCAGAAATCAAGCCCTAACCTGAACAGAACGTGGAACAGGCTGCTTCTGTTTGCTCGCGTATATGTGCCCGCTGAAGCCTGCGCAGGGCAAGTGGTGAGGCCATGTTTAAAGTGGCGCCTGTATACTGCCAGAGTTATGCGCGCACCGATCGGAATGTGGTTGTGCCGCGGTCCTGCTGTATCATCCTGTGATGCAAAGTCTGGCCTGCGCTGGTTGGCCTGTGTGGAATCAATTGGGCCTGTGCACCTGGCCGTGATAGTATCAACAGTTACCTTAGTGGCGTAACTAAACAAGCAAGTGTGAGCCTTGTGGGACAGTAAGGCTGGAATGTCAAAGTAAAAAAGCCCTCTTGCTAGCAGAAGGCCTGCTCTTTTTGCCAGCATGAGGGCCGCTCTTCGGTTTCTAAGCGGGGGGCCACCGTCACCGTAGTTGATGTCAGTCGTAGAGGTGCGCAGCGAGGCAGGGGGGAGAATCGTCGAAGGGGTGAGAGATAGGCTGGGTGTGCACTGTGAGGCGTGCCGATGTTTGGCAACAAAAAGATGGTAGCTCTGCAGGCTGCCTGGCATAGCCTGTGGATACAGGCTTGCTCGTAGCAGCGTGAGGCTGGCTGGTGCACGCAGTCCTCCACCTCAATCTCAGATCCTGCCCATGAAGTGCCAGAAATAAAGATGATGGTGCACTCTGTGCGGAGCCTAGAGCACTTTGTGGAAGCAGCAGCCTGTAGAGGCGAACACCCGAAAGCAAGACATAACCTGAACAGAACAATGAACAGAGGATGTACAGGCTGCTTTTGTTTGTTCGCGTAAGAGTGCACGCTGAGGCCTGTGCAGGGCAAGTGGTGAGGCTATGTTAAAGGTGGCGCCTGTAGACTGCCAAAGTTATGCGCACGTGTCATCAACCGTAGGAGGGGGAGTACCACGAGTTACTAAGCTGAAGTGGCCAAACTGAGGTTTTCGCAGCAGCAGTAGTGAGAGCGATAGGGGGAACCCTCTGTTCAAGATAACTGTGTCTTGGCTGGCCTGTAGCAGAAGCTGACCGAGTACTCGAATGAGATGGCACTATTGTCAGCACTTGTGGGCAAGAGCTCGAAGCGAGTGGAGGGAGCGCCTTAGGCGTCCTAAAGTCGGCCTTTAGTGTCTAGCCGTAGGTAAATGCGGTAGCACACGTGGCCTATCAAAATGGTGTGCACTCCTATGGGCTGCGACCCAGGACTTTGCATTCCTCCTCTTCCTCCTCCCCATCCCTCCTTCCCTACACTGCTCGGCTCCCCCCCCCACCCCGCTCATGGTCACCCTCCGCTTCCCCCTCCCCCTCCCGTACCCCTCAGCTCCTCCTCCCGGCCAGGCTCTCCTCCCTGAAGGGGGCATGGACAACATATGCACTTCTCGGCGATGCGTGCGGCCACTCCCTCGACGACGGTACTGGCACAGCCCGTCCATCTGGCAACGACAACCAATTCAGACTCCGCAGTTTCTCATCGCCGAACGGGTTACTGGCCCAGACCCATGGCCATGTGGAAGCGACCCGTCAAGCAACTCCTCCTCTCGCTCCCCTCCCTCCTCTCCCCTCCCCTCCCTCCTCTCTCCTCCCCTCTCTCTCCCCTCCCCTCCCTCCTCTCCTCTCTCCTCTCCCTCCCTCCTCTCCCCTCCCGTACCTCCCCTCCGCCGCCTCTCGGCGCGCGTCGCCCCCCCAGGCCGCAGAACAGCACAGGCGTGGTGATCTGGCCCACCTCGCGAGAGCGTGAGGGGGAGGGGGGGGGTCGCTGGCGAAGGGCAGCCGCAGCCCACAGCGGGCGGGTGCCCAGCAACGGAGGCATGGGAGCAGGCAGAGATGGAGGGAGAGAGAGAGAGAGAGAAGAGTGAGAGAGAGAGAGGTGGAGACGAGGAGGAGGAGGCGGAGGAGGAGGAGGAGGAGGGGAGGAGAAGGAGGATGAGGAGGATGATGATGAGGAGGAGGAGGAGGAGGAGGAGGAGGATAAGGATACACGATCGAGGAGGAAGGAGAGGGAGATGTGCGGGGGCGTGGGCGGGGAAGGATGATGAGGATAGAGGAGGAAGGGGGGGATTGGGGGGGAAGAGGAGAGCAGGAAGGGGAGGGATTGGGGGGGGAGGGGGGGAGAGGGGGAGTGAGGAAGGAGGAAGAGGATGATTGGAGGAGGGGGAGGAGGCGCAGGAGGGGGTGGCATTAGAGAGTCGCGATAATGAGCAAAATCCAGGCGCTCCCGCGCTTCAGCTCACAGGCTAATCCCTCCCGCGGATCACTTCTCTCCGCGATGAATCATCTTCAATCCGCTGAGGAGGCAGAGGAGAGGGCAGGTGCGCGAGGGGGCAGAAAGAGGAGATGATGAGGGGGGTGCCTCTCTCTCCCTCCTTCCCTCCCTTGCTCCCTGGTGTTCCTCCCTCTCTCCTTCCCCCCCCTCCCCCATTCCCCAACCTCATTACAATATCCCTCCGCTTCCGCCTCCGCCTGCTCCTCCTCCTCCTCCTCCTCCTCCTCCTCCTCCTCCTCCTCCTCCTACTCCTGCTCCTGCTACTCTTCCTCCTCCTCCTCCTCCTCCTCCTCCTCCTCCTCCTCCTTCCTCCCTCCTCCCAAGTGTATCTAGCTTCCTCCCTCCTGCTGGCCGCCCGCTCCCTCCTCCTTCCCCTGGGGGCGCTGGCGAGCACGAGGGCGGCCGCACGGAGCCGGGGACGCGCTGGCGTCGGGCTCGCCGGGAGGCCCGCCGCGGGGCTCGATGCCGGGCTGGCGGTCGGGATCGCTGGAAAGCTCGGCGCGGGGGCAGCGCCCACTCCGGGCACGCCAGCAAGTGGGCTGGCTGTCGGTCTCGCCGCTCCCGCCGACACCCCAGCACCGATCCAAGAATACCCTGACTCCTGATCCGCCCTACTTTGGGCGATTTCGAAAGTAGGGCGGAAATTTCCGCCCTACTTTTGAGGCCCCTTTGAGAGTCGATTTCCGCCCTTGAGGCTCCTTTGGCGTCGATTTCCGACACAATTTTAGGTCGGAAAATCATCCAAAGTACGGCGGATCAGGAGCCAGGGTAGTCCACGCGGCCCTCCGAGAGATCGTGCTCGTGCAGCTCGTTTTGTTCTTCGACACCCTCCGGCCGCCCCGCGCTGCTTCCTCTCCGTCCGCCGTGGTTCTGCCGCCGCGCCCCTGCCTCCGGATCACTCCCCCGCTGCCCGGGCGTCGCGTCGAGCTGAGGCCACCAGGGGCCGCGGAACTCGCGAGCCTTTTGCTGGCCAGGGCTGGGGACCAAGCTCGCCCGAGGGTGCAGCAGCTAGGGGAACGAAAAATGGCATGAACATAAAAACTCGGAGGTCCGCGCGGATTTCTCGGGTCGGCGCTGGACCCCCCTCCCTGGCGCGCGGAGCGCGCCAGGAGCGGCGCCCGAAGCGCCGCCAGGGGGCCCCAGCACCGATCCGAGAAATCCGCGCGGACCTCCGAGTTTTTATGTTTATGTCATTGTTCGTTCCCCTAGCAACATATGGACTGTCGCGGCAGCATGCGATCCTCGTCGTCTTACTTCCGTCTCCCAAGTCTGAGTCTCGGAGGTCCTTGGAAGTCTCAGGAAGTCCCCAGAGGCCCCTGGAGGCTCTCCAGAGGCCCGTGGACGGCCAGCAACATCTCCCTTCCACAGTTCCTGGCCCGAGCACATTTCCTGGCTGCCGCTGGGCCTCGCAGGCCTGGGCGTGAAAGGGACACGGCCGAAAGCTCCTCGTGCCGCTCATCTCTGGCACCGTTCGTGCGTCGGACATGGCTCTGTCCTTGACGATCGTCCTCGCAGGATCCGCCCTCGCCGAGTCCTTACAACCCGTCGGGCGCAAAATGTGAGCGGTGCCCGCGGGCCGGTAGGCGATCCGATCCGCACCGCCGAACCGCGGACGTCCACGCGAGGCTCCGACTCTGTCTCCGAGTGGGGGTCCACAGCCTCCACGCGGCCTCGGGCCCGCAGCCGGGGCGAGGGGGGCCGCGGGCGCCGCCTAGCGCCTGCGCCCACAGGCCCTCCTTGCCCGGCGTCCCCATGCCTCCGCATGCCCCAAGAGCAGCGTATGCGGCCGCCCGTGCGCGCCGGGGAGATCGGATCGGATCGGATCGCCTGTGCGGGCATGCGCCCGGGCCCCGTAAGGGCGAGGCGGGTGAGGCCATGGCCTCGCACGAGAAGCTGCGCGCGTCGGGGGTCTACTCAGGAGAGCTTCGCCAAGTCCGCCACACTGATCGCGCTGCTGTGGTCCGTCACGCACGGGAAGCGGATGTCCACGATCTCCGTGCCGTCGTCGGGCAGCGCGCCAGGAGTGGAAGCGCCCGGGCGGACCCTGTCGAAGCCCTCCTCGTCCAGGGTTGCGCCCAGGTCCGACATGAGGTGACGGTGAGAGCTGCCCCGCGCGTCCTTGAAACGGTAGACATAGCAATGCCGCGTGGCCCGACTGCCCTTGAGCCGCCCTCGCTCAAGCCTGGCCGCGGAGCCGCCCGACCAGATCAGCAGGTTCTGTGACATCATCTTCTCGTCACCTCCTCCTCCTCCTCCTCCTCCTCCTCCTCCTCCTCCTCCTCCTCGGGTCCTGACTTTGCCAATCACGTACTTTTCGGTGAAGGGCTCCGCTGGGCCCGTGCCGCGCCAGCGCCGCGTAGGGATCCCCCTCCAAAGCTACGCGCACGTCGTGACCGGCCGTGCGCCCATGCGTGAAGACTCACGCTACTCGACGTAGCTGCAGTACTTGAAGAAGGTCCTCAGGACCAGACCACCAAACTGACAACTGAGCCAAGCACGGTGGCCACTCCAGACCCCGCCAATCCCATAGCGGCCCACTGCAACTTTGCCCAGTAGGCGCCGAACAAGTACCGTCGCATGGCGCCGACCAGGCCTATCAAGAAGTCATCAGCTGGTGCAGCAGAGCTCCCATGGCGTGTCCGATTCGTGCGCCAAACCTACTTCAGCGACATCTCGACCCACGCACTGACCCCAGCCCTGCCACGATCCTCTATAGATCGCATCTTTGGGCCGGTCCCGCCGCCACGTGGCTTTCCAGCCTTCCCTTGGAAGAACCAGGCCCTCCCCCGGCGGGTCCTCGGGCGGCGGGGCAGGGGCCGCTCCGGTCGTAGTCTCCTCCTCGGCTGCGGCTCTGGCGCGCGCCAGTGCCTCCGCCTTCTGGCTCCCGCCGCGCTCGTGGCCCTCCTCCGCCTCCGCCTCCGCCCTGGGTCTCGAAGAGGGCCTCGCCGGGCGCCTCGCGCTCGGGTGGCTGGCCCACCAGCAAGGGGCAGTGCGGCAGGGCTGCCTCCGCGCGGCTGCGCAGGGGCGGTGGGCCCCCGCCTCCTGCGCCACCGTGCCGCTGCCGAGCGGCTCGTCCGTGCGACAGTACTCGAAATAGCAGCCGTCGCGGATGAGAGTCCGGAGCCGAGCGCTTCGCGTCCACGGTCTCCTCCTCCTCCTCCTCCTCCTCCTCCTCCTCCTCCTCCTCCTCCTCCTCCTCCTCCTCCTCCTCCTCCTCCTCCTGTGTCTCCACTCGACTGCTGGGGCGCTCGCCCAGATCGGCCATGGCTGGTGGCGGGTCCGTAACCGAAGGCCCTGCTGGGAGGGGAGCCGCCGCAACAGCCGTGGGTGCATCCTCGCAGGTCGCGGGCGTCGCTGGCGGCAACTCCTCCCCATTCTCCTCAGGGGAAGCTGACGCCTTCCCCTCAGCGGCGCTTGCCGCCTCCTCCTCCTCACGCTCATGGCCGTCACTTGGCCTGGCGGCGTAAAACAGGTAAATGGGATACTGGCGTAGAAGCTGACCCCCAGCGACGCGTCCAGCCCGCCCAAAACGGCCAGCACAGCGGCAGCCACTGTGCAGTCCAGGGAACACACGTGGCGCATCGCGGAGAGCTATGACCCCCGCCCGCTCACCCCAAAACACTTGGTCTCTGAGAGGCCTTGAGCGAGACAGTAGCGGAAGAGGACAAAGAGAGCGGGAGGAGGGCACAGGAGAGGCTACGCACGCGTACAAAACCCTCAATTAGACAAAGAACGTCCAATCCTGGGAACCGTCCTGACTCCTGGAGAGACAGGAAGCTCAAGCGGATGCACCCTATTTTGGCGGCGGAGGGGGAAGAGGAGGAGGAGGAGGAGGAGGAGGAGGAGGAGGAGGAGGAAACCAGTGTAAACCCAAGAATCATCAACGATATTGGAGTAAACCCTCCCTCCAAGCTCCCTCTTCATAATTAGGTCCCTACAACGGTTAATTTCCATTGAAGGAACTGTCTCGTTGGAAAACAACCTGTTTGAAGACCCTGACGCATGCCAAAACATTGTTCTCGGGATTCCAGCGCCGCGGATCAACCTGACTGACGCATCTTGACGATCCTGAATCGCACCAGAACGCCATTCCTGGGACTTCAACGCAGAGAATCAACGTACTTGTTGCGCCCGCATAATCCTGAATCCTTCCAAAGCGCAGTTTCTGGTACGCTGACGCCTGGAATCCGTGAAACCCTTGCAAAGTGTGTAAACGAATGTGCGCGGCGCTAGCGCGAGAGCCACATTTTAAAAAGGAGCCGCTCTCAATCCGTGTAGCTATATGTAGCTATTGCAAATGTTTAAAACGAATGTGCGCCACGCTGAAGCGAAAACCGCATTTTGAACACCACCCGCCTTCAATCCGTGAAACTTTTGCTAATCTTTATAAAGTGTGAGGACGTCTCATGCGAAACGCCCGGCCCGCCCTACAAACTGGCCTAGGGGTGCGATAGGGAGACATGTATAATGAACAAGAAATGATGAGGAGGAAGAGCGGAAGGAATAGGAATAGGAACGGCCCTGGGCCGCCTCGCCGTCTATCCAGCCTGACCAGATTGGGGCACCTAGGTTCTACTTTTGTAGGGTTTCGCGGGCGGCTTGCTCGCTGACCAGCACTGCGAGGCAGGCTGGCACTGGCCCAGCGGCGCGCCCAGATGGCGCGCAGCCAAGCGGCTGCCACTTTCAGCGCCATCCTCAGGCCTGAGTGGCACTTTTCGCACATGCGGAAATGACACCGCCAGGAGAGCCTGGAAAAAAAAAAAAAAACATGGGCGCAACCTCCTCTCAAGCATACCGAACAGCACCTTTTCCACGCCCAACATCTCTGCCACGACGGGTGGTCTGGCGTGGAAGCTCAACTGCAGGCCCCACTTCGGGGGCATTTATGTGTGGAGGGAGAGAGGGAGGGCTCAAACCAGGAGGGAGAGAAATAACAGTAGGGATGATGACAATGGGCGAATTGGGAGGAGATTGGCCCTGCGCCTGCCTGGCCGCATCCTTTGAAAGCTGCCCCGACCTCAAGAGAGCCATGGCCCTCTCACTCTGCCGCCAGTCGAAGCCCGTCGGAGCAGAGGAGGAGGAGGAGCGCCCACTGCCGCCGCCACGTCCTGCAGGTCTCACTTCACGGCGTCCAGCAGCCGCTGCGCCTCTCGCGCCAGAGCGCCCCTGGGCCACCCCCCCCCCCCCATCGTCTTGACCCCGCCAGCCTGCTTCAGCGTGAACCGAATCGCGTGCAGCAGCTGCTTGGAGGCCTCGGCCTCGCTCGCCAACAGGAACTGAACTTTTACTAGCCCCTCCCCGCCCTTCTGCGCCTTCAAACGCTTGGCCATGCAAAAGTGGGCCATGCCCGCCACCGTCTCTGGACTCTGGGCCTTCATCACCGTCTTCTCCCAGTACTTCTGCGAGGGGATCTTCTCCTGCCCCAGCTCCGTCGCGCTCTCCTCCTTCGCCGCTACGCCCTGGACAAGGGCACAGAGCGCTCGCAAATGTGGAGCGTGAAGCTTCCTCTCGAAATCCGCGTCCCCTGACTCCACTGCTTTCTTCTTCTTCTCTCTCCCTCTCTCTCTCCTTTTCTCTCTCTCTCTCTCTCTCTCTCTCTCTCTCTCTCTCCCTCTCTCTCTCTCTACCTCTCTCTCTCTCTCTCTATCTCTCTCTCTCTCTCTCTCTTTATATTTCTTTGTTTGTTTTTTTGTGTTCTCTCTCTCTCTCTCTCTCTCTCTATCTCTCTCGCTCTCTCTCTCTCTCTCTCTCTCTCTCTCTCTCTCTCTCTCTCTCTCTCTCTATCGCGCTCCGCTTGCGCCTCCGCGTTGAAGGCCGCGTTCTCGTCGAGCATGAATTGCGCTGCTGCCGCGTTCAGCGGGGCCAACCGCGCGTCGTACACTGCGCCAATCATTGCCCTCAACTCCGCCTCGTCTGACAGCGCCAGCTCGGCCAGCACCGCGACGAACTCCTCCAGCCTCCGGCGCCTGTTGCCCTCCGACTTGCTGCCTTGACCGCCGCCACCTCCGTTCCCTGCGTTGGGCTGCTTGTGCGCGGGCGGCTTCTCGCCGCCTGCTCGCCTTGCCGCCCGCGCAGGTCCGGCTGCTTCTGCCATGCTGAGCTGCGGGCTGCCGCGGACGAAATGGCTGGACCTCGGCCGTGCACAAGTGTCGGCGTCGGACGTGCACCCCAATGCCTCGAGGAAAATGAATGCGGACGCGCTGCTGGTAGCTACCTAAATCTGAAACATTGAACTCGCACGATAAGCATATTGTCGTCCGGGTTCTTGCGTACGCCCTCCCCCCTGAGCAACAGCTGCCCCGAATCAGAGACCCCGCCGGGTGCCTACTAGCACTGGCCTTACTCGAGAACGACTCCATGCAGTTAAGGCACTGATTGGTCTTGCACAACATGTGGCCCAGGGATCTGAAGACATGATGAAGACGCATCTGGTTCTGTTTTTTCTGTTGGGGGGAAAAATATGGGAGCACTTCGCCGCGTGTATTCTTCTCTCCAGAACCACCCATAGAACAGAAACCACGCTCGCCCATGTGATATCTCCCTCCTGCATGTTCAACCCGTCCTCCAAGCTAGAAACCGCAGCAGGCCTGCGCGCGTAGTCTGGTGGGGGAATCGCCGCAGCATGTTGCCTGCGTCGGAGAGTGCAATCTATTTTGCAGACGGCTCTTCCAAGCTCCACGTCCCACCACAGTGCCAAGAAAGAGCCTTGCAAACGGGCGAGCAACTCCTCGCCCTCCTCCAGCACAGACAGACTCTCCAAGTCAGGAAAGCAGAGTCTCGCCCACGGATTGGCGCAGGCGGTGAGACGTCCCATATAGTCATACTGAGGTCGACCATCTATGGGGAGCTCCGCGAAAAGGGCGGCGATGATCTGAACGCGGCGAGCGGGGAAGCGCACGATCTGCGCCGACCACTTCAAACGACGAACCCGAAGTTCCAAGAAAGCGGGGGTCAGCCTCCAGCGATGAAAAACTCGCCCATTCGTAAAGATATGCTCGCGTCTATATCCATCCCAACTGCCCCCCCCCCTTTCATGGCCACTCTACCATGCTCAAAAGGCCGCGTCGATGCGCTTGCACTGCCCCTCTGCGATCAAGAAAGCCTCCACATACTGAAGCCCTGCATTCAGACCCGCCAGAAGAACTGACAGTCTAAGTCTATAACCACTTCCTGAGTTGCCCACAACTTACCCAATGAATGAGCAAATGCTTGAACAGCCGTGATCCTTTTATCCACCTCCACCTCGATTGACCCTGTAGCATGAACCTGCCCTCCCAATGCTCGCACGCGGGGCTCGACGCCGCCGGAGAAGGAAAATAAACTGTCAGCCCGTAGCCGACGATTAGCAGCAGCAGCGCCTCGGCCGACCAGTGAAACGATAGTGCGCTGCTTTGCAACATTCTGAGCCCACCCGCCTCTGGCCAGGGCGTCGTCGAGCAAACTGTTGGAGTGCTTGTTCCCGGCGCTCACGACTTCTAGCGCGGCGTCTGATCGAGTGGTGTCGGGGCCGCCGCCGATGCGAGGCTTCGCGAGGTCATCTGCATACTTAGCGAGACTGAGGTCGACCTCCCCGAAACTACCTAGAGGACACTCGACTCGGAACCGCCCTTCCGAATCAAGCGATGCTAGAAGTTCTGCGCTCCACTCGTTAACTGGACAGACCAAGGCGGACAAGCTCGGCGTTTCGGCGCATGTCTAAGATACTTAGCAATAGAACGCAAATCGACTTTAGCTTCAACAGCAAAAGAACCAGAGTACCCCCTGGCCTCCGTCTCCTCCACGTCGAGCTCCTCCTCCGTCACCTCCTCCACCCTCATGCCCCCGAGAGGGCCCGCTAGTTGCCGGACGCCGAGCCGCTCGTCTGCACTAAATTGCGCACCCTGCAGATGGCGAAGGTTGCGGCCTCTAGGGCCCT
>CAUYUJ010000941.1:55000-62699 GCA_963575745.1 Prorocentrum cordatum
AGCTCCCTCCTCATAGGCCCCTACAAGGGTTCATTTCCACCGAGGGAACTGCTTCGCTGGAAGGCAACCGTTTGAAGACCCTGACGCATGCCAAAGCATCGTTCTCGGGATTCCAACACCACGGATCAACCCTCCATTTGTGAAACTGTTGTCAATGTTTGAGCTTCAGGGTCATAACTGGTGAGGAAGTCTTAAGCGAAACGCCCGGACCGCCCTAAAAACTGGCCTCGAGGTGCGACAGGGAAGAATCATTGATAAGGAGTGGAGCAGGAGGGGCCTGCACAATCGCCGCCGTTCTGCCGCCGCAAACCTCATTTTGCGAACGCCCCCGAACCGTGCACTGCCACGCGTCGCCCTCGCGATGGCCCCCGAGAGTTCAATGCCACAGGACCATCCAAGATACACAAGCATTGCTACCAAGAAATAAACTGGCAACTGGGCTACGTCACAAAAGCCGGACACCTGATAGTCGTGGAACACGCAAGCTGTTTTATGCTGCCTAAGAGCTACATCTGCAACTACAGCCTCATCGAAGTAGACAACCGCATCGTATGTTCGCACGCTTGAATGTACATGCAGATGTAGGGTACGTGCACGTCCAAGCCGAGATGTGTTTGCAACGCCAGGCGCAAAGAAGCTGGACACGGCGCAGCCAGGCTGGGCTCATCCACTCCAGCCTGACATGGAACAATGAACGAACACTAGTACTTCATCATTCAGTGCCAAGATGAGATAAACTAATGTTTTCCGCAGACAGCTCGGAGCAGGCATGCGCAGAGGCACAATCATACGTGTGAGCATGCACGCGCATCTGCTGGGACGCCCGTCGTGCGTCCGCGGCGCTCGGAGGAGCGTGGGAGAGAAACGTGCGGATGCCAGGCCTCTCGGGGCCTCTTCAATCTGACCGAGGCCGGCACGTTGCCTCAAGCGCGCCGACCGCGGCACGACCAACATGGTGAACATGTGGGCACGGCCCGCAGTCATGGGTGTGGACCGCTACGGGCCAGCTCTGGGCGCCTGCCAGCCGATCAGGCAGGCCCCCTGCCGCTGGAGCGCCAGACGTGGCTGCCGCAGCGACCGCTGCACACCGCTCGGGTGTCGTGGGCAAGCCCACGCGCACGCTGGATGATGCGCCACGCCACTGCCTCGCCGCCGGCGGTCACCTGTGCGATTCGAACGCGGCTCGGCGGGCCCAACGATCGTCGGGCTGCCGAACCACTCGAGACAGCACCATGATGTGAAGTGGTGCGACATGCTCCAAACGCTGGCCGCTCTCCTGAACCTCGTTGGCGGCGTCCTCGTAGGCCTTCTTCGTGGCGGCGGCGTGGCGGAGGTTATCCCCGGCCGCCGGATCCCCGGCGAGCTCCTCCCTGCTCGCACTCCCTCGTCAACTGTCGACTCCTCCCCTTGCCACCCTCACTTCAGGCCGTGTGTGCGCACTAAGGCTTCCTCTATCCCATCTTGAATTGTGGAAAAAAGTGTGCACATGAAATCCGCTTGACCTTGTTTCATTTTGTACACACATATGTACTCATATATACACACCAGTATATATATATATGCACGTCTCCCTCTCGCTTTCTCCCTCTCACGATGTATGTGTACATACTTTTATATGCCGAAATATCGTTCGCTATTCCTTTCTGCCTCTCTCTCTCTCTCGCTCTGCCTGTTCCATAACGCACCACTCCCCCGAATTTGTTTCGCAGTCGCCTGTGCTGTTGGGTCCCACTGCTATGAGATCCGCCGCGCCTCGTCCGAGCTGAGCAAAAGGGCAATCTACAGACGATCCAAGGACGAACTGACAATCCGCGGACCCCCGCTTGCTGGGGGCGAGAAGGCGTGTGAAATGATTGGCTGCCCCCCTCTCCCTTTCCACCCCCCAGGGTCCAGAATCTCGCTTAAGGGGGGGGGCCCCGGCGCACCCCTGGAGGCTCCGGAGCTTCCAAACCTGCCTTCCGTGGCCTCAAAGTTCCGAATCGCGGAACGATTGGCCCGCCCAAGATGCTTACGATGGCTCCGATACGCCCCAAGACGCCTCGAAGCGCCCCAAGAGCCTTACCAAGAGGGCCCCGAGAGGCAAAACAAATGGCTATCCTCAGGTGTTTCATTGTTTCGGGGGTATCGTTTTCTCGAGCTCCCGACGCTCCAAGATGGCATCAGAGGCTCCGTAGACCGCCCCAAAGCTGCTCAAGAGGCTCCTACGACGAGGGCCCCACGGCGGCCCAAGAGGGTTCCAAGGCAGCCCAAGGAGGTGGCCCAAGACGGCCAAAGATCGCCCCAAGAGGACCCCCAGAAACGCAAAGAGAGAGAACACGAAGCGAACATCCTATCTTTCCCCCGAAGAGGCCCCCCACATAAGCCCCCAAGCGGCCCAAGCAAGGCCCCAAATAAGCCCCAAACGGTCCCCCAAAGGGCCCCAAGACGCTTCGAAACTGCCTCCAAGAGGCTCCGCCAGGTCCCCAAACAGCTCCAAAGACTCCCAACGCCCATAAGAGTCCCCAGGTAGTGCCCATGATGTGGCACACGACGCCTCCACCGTGGACTCCCCGCCTCTTTTGGGAGTCGGCGGAATGGCGGGAGCCTCTTGACGGCAAGCAGCCTTGTCGCACACGAAGCGAACCATCAAGCGAGCTACACCTCGACCGCACCGCCGGCTGACAGCTATGGCCAGGAACTTCTGCCCGGCGTGTCGCGGCGGCGGCCCCTGCGGCACGCCGTGCCTCGCGAGCTGGTCGCGTGTCGCTCCGCCCCGCGGGGCGGGAGGCTCTAGGGCTCCCAACTTCGCGCTTCGCGCTGCGCGAAGCGCGAATAACTTCGCGCTCTCGCGCCGCCCTCCCAAAGGGAGAATAGGAGGACGAGGAGGAGGGGGAGAAGGAACGAGGACCGCGAAGCGCGAAGCGCGAATAACTTCGCGCCCTCGAGGGAGGCCAGGCTGGGAGAAGCCCGGGACGTTGACGCGCGGGGCGTGGACGTGCTCGGCGTGCGGCGCCAGAGCGTGGCGGGCCACAGAACCTGCGGTAGGGGGCCACATGCGAACCCTACCCCTACTGTCCTCGCGACACGTCAAAGCGAAACTCAGAAGACGGCGAACTTCGGGCCCGACAAGTTAGTTACGAAATCGAAAGCGAAATAGTTAAGAAAGCCAAATCGAAAGCGAAATCGAAAGCGAACCGCTCGGAAAAAGTTGATAGTTTCGCTTTGAGGTGTCGCGGGGACAGTACCCCCCACGATTTCTGAGGAGGAGGGCGGGGTTCACTTCGTGCGGGAGCTCCCGAGCGAAGCGAACCCCTCCCTCTCCCTTCAGAAACCGTGGGGGGTAGGGGGCAGGGTTCGCATGTGGACCCCTATGCGGCGCGACGCGCTAAGCAAACATTCCTGCCCGTAAGCTGGAGCCAGTACAAGATATGAGCAAGCCGCCGGAAAGCCAAAGCCAGGCTGAGGGCAAACGAAGGACACGGAACAAACAACGCGACTGCAGATGGGATACACGAGCAAGCGAATGGTAAGCAATCGCAAAATCTTAATACACATAGCACCAGCATGCGAAGTGTGACCGCGCGCCAATATCATGCAAGTCACGGGAAGCGAACAAGTAGAAACAACATGCGACCGATGTAGGATCATACCAACCTTGAACTTCGAACGGCGGGCGGAATCTGAAAAGCTCGAGGCAAGCGTCAGGTACATGTGGGACGACACAGACAGGAGTGGCAGCCGGACGGCTGAAGGATCTCGAGGCTCAGTCGAGCGACAGCCGAGCAGAACGCCAGAGGCAGCTGAAGGACGAGCGACAAGGCGCCCTGGGGGAAACAGAGGCGCAGCTCTTCAGGCACCACGGGCGCCCTCCTGGAACCTGGCCTCGTACCGTGCGGACCGCGGCAAGCTCTCCTGCACGCAACACGCTGGGACTGTCCTGGGCAGGAAAGCCTGCCCCGGGGGGGGCGGCGGAGAGAGGAACGCCCGGGGCCCGAGCGGAGGGCACCCCGAGAGGAGGCCGAGACCTCCATTCCGGACGCTATGGACCCCGTGGATGCTGGTGGGCTTGTTTTCCACCACCACCACCATAAGTAGGAGGGGGAGGGGGTTCTCCTCCTCCTCCTCCTCCTCCTCCTCCTCCTCCTCCTCCTCCTCCTCCCTCCCCCCTCCAACTTATGGTGGTGGTGGTGGAAAACAGGCCCATCAGATGCGGCGCATCACGCGGCCGCAGGGCGCCCCCGCAGGAGGCCGAGCTCTGACAACGCCGCGCGCGGCGTGCAGCTTCGGGGGACGCCCGCGGCACCCCGAGCGCAGCAGGGCTCCCAGGCGCCCGCGGGGAGGCCGCCGCGCGGCTCGGTGCGGCGGAGAGGAGAGGAGGAGGAGAGAGAGAGAGGAGGAGGAGGATGAGAAGAGGAGGAGGAGTAGGAGGAGGAAGGAGGAGGAGAGAGGGGGAGAGAGGAGGAGAGAGGAGAGATGAGCCACCCTGCGGAGCGCGGCCGACCTCGCTTTGCGCGCCACCCGCCGTGCGGCGGCGCCCCAGGTCGTTACGACCAGTTGCCCAGGCTTCTGACTCCCCCTCCTCCCCTCCACTCCTCCTCCTCCTCACTCCTCCCCCTCCATCCTCCACCTCACCTATCCTCCCTCTCCCCCTCCTCCTCCCCTCCTCTCCTCCTCCCTCCTCCTCCTCCTTCCTCCTCCTCCTCCTCCTCCTCCTCCCCCTCCTCCTCCCCCCGGGGAGAGCGATCGCGGCACGGCCACCGCGTGCCACCACAAAGGAACACGTCACAGAGGGAACGGCAGGGCTTCTCGGGCCACGGCGGGCGGGCTCTCCACGACGTGGATCCAGGGAGCGGCCCCCCCCAAAGAAGCCCAGCCCCATCACGAGCCCAGGGCGGTCCCTGCAGCAGGGGCCCGACGACGAGGAGCCTCCCACGAGAAACCCAGGCCTGAGACCCCATGGCGTCCACTGATCCTTGGTGTGGGAACGCCACGCCTTCCATGGCAGAGCCATCGAGACCCGGGAAACCCAGGGCACCCTGGAGGCGAGCAGGGTGTTCCCTGGCATGGGCCCCCGCTCCAAATCCGAGGACCCGAGGAACGCCCCCCCACCCCCCCCCCCCCCCCCCCCCCCCGAAAACCCGGCCCCTCCTGAGCCCAAGGCAGTCCTCGCCTCAGCGCCCTGCCTGTAGGTGCTCCGAGCGCCCAGGCTCGTTCCACGCCGGCACACGCCGCGCCGCCGGGCGGCGCTCCGCCTCGAACGAGCCCCCCCATGGCTGGGAGCCGCGTCGACACGGCGCGAGCCTGCCGTGCAGTGGAGGCCAGTCCACAAGAGACCTTCAACGAGAAGCCCAAGCCTGAGACCCCAGGGCGTCCATTGACTCTTGGTGCGGGAGCGTCACGCTCTCAACAGCGAAACCATCGAAACCCAGGTTACCCTGGAGGCAAGCAGCGTGTTTCTTGCCATGGGCTTCCACTGTATGTGCTGGCCGCGCACCCCCGGACAAAAAGCCACACACTCCGCCGTGGCCGACAGGCAGGAATGAAATTTTCTCGGCCGGACGAGGAAAGTTCGACGACGGGCGAACGTAGCAAAAGTCAACCTTCGACCGAGGACACTTGCCCCGTGCGGGCCCGCCTTCCCCGGTTCGCGGCTGGATTTCCTGGTTCGCCTTTTCACCCTCGGCTGTGCCCAGTCCACGCGGGAACGTAGCAAAAGTCAACCTTCGACCGAAGACACTTGCCCCGTGCGGGCCCGCCTTCCCCGGTTCGCGGCTGGATTTCCTGGTTCGCCTTTTCACCCTCGGCTGTGCCCAGTCCACGCGGGAAGGTGTTCGCGCTCTGGCCTCACGGGCCTGGTCCTCTGCCCTGCCCATCCCACCCACCCCCTTTGCCCTTGGCTTCCTCGTGTTGCGATTCCGCTTGCTTCTCTTGCCCTCCTCTCCAAACTCCTCACCCTCTTCCTCCTCTCCCTCCTCCTCCTTCCGCTACTCCTTGTCCTCTCTCCTCAACCTGCCTCCTGCGCTGCTGCTCTCCCTCCTCCTCCTCCTCCTCCTCCTCCTCCTCCTCCTCTTCCTCCTCCTCCTCCTCCTCTTCCTCCTTCTCCTCCAGCTCCTCCCCTCCTCCACTTCCTGCACCTCCCTCTTCCTCTTCCTCTTCCTCTTCCTCCGCCTCCTGCCTCCACCTCCTCCTCCTCCTCCTCCCTCCTCCTCCTCCCTCTCCTCCCCCTCGTCCCCTCTTCCTTCCTTCCTCCCTCCCGCCCTCCTAACCGTCCCTCCCTCCCTCCCATCACTCCCCCAATTCTCGCCCCTCTCCCCCCCTCCCCCCTCCCTCCTACCCTCCTCCCTCCCCCCTCCCCCTCCTCCCTCTCTCCCTCCCTCCCTCCCTCCCTCCCCTCCCTCCCTCCCTCCTCCCGCTCTGCATCTTCCTCCTGGTCCACGTTGCCGATCCCAACCCCTTCCTTCATCAGCCGCGGCAGGCTGCTGAACGGGGAGTCGAGCACGCAGGCCACGACGCCCTCGGCCGTCCCACAAGTTTTCGGCGGCGGCGGCGGAGCGAGATGGGGCAGTCCTCATCCTCTTCGTGCACGTCCTTTTCATGGGCCCCGGCCTCGGGGAAAGATGGCCTCACCATGGCCCGACTTCAAGACGTCCGACCAACGCAGCAACGATGTGCCATGCTTGTTTGTTATTCCTCTCTCCACGTGTATTGTTATATTTGTAGATGCGCGCTTCGCGCGCGCTTAGGTTCTAGCAAGCTCTGGCCGTAGTCTATAGTGTTCGGCATCGGAGGACATATATGGTCATACATTGTCACGCGGATCGTGCCACACAGAAAGCTCCACGGACGGCCCCAGAGACAAGTTTGGCTCAGAGTCCCCCCGCTCATGTCGGTTCGCATAATAGCACGCCGCTCGCGCTGATCGTGCCCCGCCAGTAGATGCATTTGCGGCACCAGAGGGGAGCTTCATAACGTCGCCCCGCTCACTTTAAGGCACACCTGTCGCACGGACCGTGGTCCGCAATGAGCTCCAAGGAAGGCCCCGGAGACAAAAGTTCGCATCCCGACCTCCCGCCTACTTCGGCACACCTCGCACACGGATCGTGATCCACAGGGATCTCTACCAGCGGCCCCAGAGGCAGGGTTCGCACTGCGCCCACCCCTGGCCATTGCGGCACACACCATCACACGGATCGTCCCCACAAGGACCACCACCTAGAGGCCAAGAGAGAAAAGGTTCGCACGACGCCCCCACCGCCCATGTCATCACACCTGTCACGCGAGTCATGCCCCAGAAGGAGCTCCACCTATAGCGCCAATGGGCAGCTTCGCGTGGCGAAAAAGACTTTTCCCGGTAAAATCGGACTTACCCCGGGAAAATCGGACATTTCCCGGTAGAACCCTCTCAGAGTCTGAGAGTCTGACAGTGCGAAAGTGTGAAAGTATACGAATATGAGAGGCTTCTGGGAAGCTTATGAGAGGCTTCTGAGAGGCTTCTGCGAGGCTTCTGAGAGGCTTCTGAGAGGCCCTTGAGAGGCGGATGAGGGGATCCCAACGCGCGGGACAAAAACACGTCGCCGTCGTCGTCGTCGCCGAGGGTCGAGGATCCAGGTTGGAGGTTCGAGGTTTCTGCTGCTTTTGCTGGCGGAGGTGGGGGCCCGTCGTCGCCGCGGCTTGGTTCCCTTCGAGATTCTGGCGGCCGTTTTCCCCAGAGCGCACCGCG
>CAUYUJ010000941.1:62799-107380 GCA_963575745.1 Prorocentrum cordatum
CTACTACTACTACTACTACTACTACTACTACTACTACTACTACTACTACTACTACTACTACTACTACTACTACTACTACTACTACTACTACTACTACTACACCTACTACCACTATTGCTGCTGCTGCTGCTGCTACTACTACTACTCCTACTACTACTACTACTACGACTACGACTACGACTACGACCACTACTACTACGATCAACCATACACTCGTGAGCGCACCGAGATCGGACATTCCCCGGTGAGTTTTTTCAGAAAACGAATGGTGACACATAAGGCAACCAGTTGGCTTTCGAAGCTTTTGCGACCCGACCCCGCTCGAAACATTCGCACAAGAACCGCCCCGAAAATGAGACATTCCCCGGTGCTACCGGGGAATGTCCGATTTCGCCGGGGAATGTCCGATTTTCCCGGGGAATGTCCTAGACGCGCTTCGCGTGGCGCCCCCCCCGCCCATTTTAGAACATGCCTCGCACGGTGCGTGCCATGAGAGGTCCACATACGGCCTCAATGGGCGTGCTCGCGCGGCCTTTCACGCTGATCGTGCCGCGCAAGGGGTTCAGCGCACCCGCGCGCGGGTGCTCCGCAGTAGCCATCTTTCCGCACTGCCCAGCGGCGCGCAGTGTATGAAGAGAGTCCCGCGCCCTGCGCTACGCATGACTGCGCAGGGATGGGTCCGTCGCCGAACCAGTTTCATGCTTATCTATGGCCTTCGGCCCACGCCGCTACCATGCCTGAGTTTTGGGCCAGAGTTTTCTTGGATACCTGTAGCTCGGGGCCCCTTGGAATGCTTCTCGGGAGCCTCTTGGAGCGAGTTTTGAGGCTCCTGCGGCCGTAGGTGGGCCCCGTGGGGGCCTCTTTCGAGGCCCTCGGGGGCCTCTTGGGCCCCTGCCGCGGCCCCCGGGGGCCCACCTGTGGAGGAGGGCTTGACATATCGGTTGGAGTTTGCCCTCTTGGACTCCTGTTGGGCCCTCTTTGGGCCGTCTTGGGCGCCTCTTGGACCGTCCCGTGGCTCTCTTGGGCCGTCCTGGGGCCCTCTTGGAGGCCCCTTGGGCCGTCTTGGGGCTCTCTCGGGCCGTCCTCGGGCCCTCTTGGAAGCCTCCTGGGCCGTCTTGGGGCGATTTATAATCGATTGGGCCGTTTTGGACGGCGTCGAGACCCAATGTGCGAGTCTGCTAAAATTGTTCGTTTCCCTCTTCCCTCGGGAATGAAACAACTTTGGCCTCCTGGGGCCCTCTTGGGGCGCACCTTGGAGCCTTCTTGGGACATCTATGGGGCATCTTGAGCCATCTTGAAACAATGTTCGGGCGTCTACGACCGCGTCAGGCCGCTCTGGTCGCCTTTTGGCGGCCTCCGGAACAGGTTTGAGCGGCGGGAGGTCGGCGCGGGAGGCCCAGGACGGGTCAATCATGTCGCGGGCCGAAGGGGGGGGGCTAATCCTGGAGGGTGTCCCCGCCCAGGCCATGGGCTCTCAGTGTGTGTATGTATGTATGTATGTATGTATGTATGTATGTATGTATGTATGTATGTATGTATGTATGTATGTATGTATGTATGTATGTGTATGTATGTATGTATGTATGTATGTATGTATGTATGTATGTATGTATGTATATATGCATGCATGCATGCATGCATGCATGCATGCATGCATGCATGAATGACTGAATGAATGAATGTATGAATGTATGTATGTATGTATGTATGTATGTATGTATGTATGTATGTATGTATGTATGTGTGTATATGTGTGTATGTGTGTATGTGTGTATGTGTATGTGTATGTGTATGTGTATGTGTATGTGTATGTATGCATGTATGTATGTATGTATGTATGTATGTATGTATTTATTTATTGATAGATATATAGATCGATAGATAGAGGCGCGCGGGCACATCGGTCCCCCTGCTTTTCTTGAAAACCTCATCATCTGAATTGCCCCACTTCAAACGTGGCACATCCTCGCATATGCATGTCTGCGTCTGCACATGCAGCCGATCAGGGCAAAACGTGCACGCGCATTATTTGCAAACCCCCGCATGCTCAGCGAAGGCAAGGCGAGCGACTGAGGCGTCCCCCAACCAGACACAACTGCCGACGCCTAATCAAATCGCCTGCGCGCGGCCCAAGCCTTCGCCTGCCGCGGCTGCTTTCCATCGAGTCGGTGCCAATCCCTTGGCTTGCAAAGTTTTTGGTTACATCGGCTTGGATTGCAACCGCCTAAATCTCCTTGTTGTGAACGGTTTCAACGCGAATCCTTCTCTGGGGGATTTGTTTAAGAATCTTTATGTGCAGGATTTCAAAAAGAATTCTTTTGTGGAGGATTTCAATCGGATCTTTTGTAGGGGATTTCAATAGGAATCCTTATGGGGAGGATTTCCTGTTTCCTCCTCCTTACCCACGTCACGTTTCCTCGCCCTCCTCATCCGCCTACTTTTCCTTCTTGTGAAAGGTCTCACTAAGAACCCTGCTGTGGAGGATTTCACTCGGAATCCTTCTGTGGCGGCTTTCACTAAGAACCTTCTCCTCGTCCGCTTCATCTTCCTCCTTCTCCTCCTTATCCGCCTCATTATGCTTCTTGTCGAAGGTTTCAATAGGAATCCACTGAGACGGGGGCAGGAAGGGCGAAGAGACGGAGCAGGAGGAGGCAAAGGATGAGGAGGAGAAAAACGAGGAGGATGAGGAGCGTGACGAAGGTGAGGCGCAACACATTACTCACAAAACTGTTTGTGAAACTGCGTTAACAACTAGATTCGTGAGTTACGCCTGGAAGCGGAGAGGATCGGCCAGGATGAACCGGAGGAGGAGGAGGAGACGGGCGAGGAGGAAGAGGAGGGTGAGGAGGAAGCAGAGGAGGGTGAGGAGCATGACGAAGGTGAGGAGGAACACGTTACTCACAAAACTGGTTGTGGAGCCTGGACAGGAGCGGGCAGAATGAACAGGAGCAGGAACAGCAGGATGAGGAGGGTGAGGAGAAAGAAGAGGAGGGTGAGGAGCATGACGAAGGTGAAGAGGAACAGATTATTCACACAACCACTTGTGGAACGGCGTTCACACTTAGACTTGTGAGTAATATCTCGAAGTGGGCGGTTGCACGTAAAACTAGTTGCGGAGCTGCGTTCACAGTAAGATTTGTGAGTATCGCCTCGATGCGGAGAGGAGCGGGTAGAATGAAAAAGAAGAGGAGCAGGAGGGGGAGGGGGAGGAGGAATAAGAGGAGGTGAGGAGCATAACGAAGGTGAGGAAGAACACATTACTCACACAACTATCCGTGGAGCCGCGTTCACAAGTAGTTTTGTGAGTAATGTTTCGTAGCGGGAGGTTACTCGCAAAATTAGCGGTGGAGCTGAGTTCACAATAAGATTTGTGAGTAACGCCTCGAAGTGGACAGGAGCGGGCATGATGAAGAAGAGGACGAGCAGGAGGAGGAGGAAGAAGAGGAGGGTGAGGAGCATGACGAAGGTGAGGAAGAACACATTACTCACACAACTAGTCGTGGAGCCGCGTTCACAAGTAGTTTTGTAAGTAATGTCTCGTAGCGGGAGGTTACTCGCAACATTAGCGGTGGAGCCGCATTCGCAATCAGCTTTGTGAGCGATTTGATTTGACACGTCGCATCGCAAGGGCTAAGACCAGCAAGACAGAGAGGCAATCGCTAACAGCCCAAACCCAAGAGGGAGGGCGCCAGCGACTAACTCCCCACCTCGCCAGTCGAAGCCGAACCACTGCCGTCCACAGCACGAGTATAGTCAGCTAGAGGCGCAAGCTCGTCAAGCAGCACATCCCTATTATTGGGATGGATGCCTCTTCTAAGCCGAGAAAGGTTGCTACGCGTGTGGTTGGAGGAAGGCCCGCCCTTGCAGGCCCTCGCCAACCCGCCAAGCCTGACCCCCTCAGAAACACTGCCACAGTCCAAGCAGCAGAAGAGGGTGACCCCATCAGGGGTGCCCGTCAGGTGAATTTTGTGCCCCTGAGGCTCTTGCACAAGGGCGCGCAGCACAGGGTTAAAACCAAGACAGTCCGCAGCAGGCTGCGGAGGGTCCGAACGCGCACGAGTAAGACAACGCGCGCACGCCCACAGCCCGCGAATCCACCTGAATTCGTGGCCACGATCCCTCCTCTGGGGCGCCTGCGCCCCACCAACAGCGGGGGCAGCGGACGGACCCACAGTGGCCCCAGCGGAAGCAGGGGCAGGAGGAGGGGGGACACCCCGAGGCCCGAGGGAGAGTGGGACTTTGCTCTCCCCGGCCAGCCACGCCCAGCACCTCTGAGGCGGCGCTGACGGTGGCGGCACGGGCGGCGGTGCCACCAGCAGTGGCGGCAATGGCTGCACCAGCGCGAGAGGCGCCTGCCCTTCCCAGACGGCTGCTGGCCCTGGCAGGCGCAAGACTTGACCAAAGCAGCAGGGCTTTGGCCGCGTGATTCAGAAAACTCCTGAGACTCGACGTTTCAAGACTAAACTCATAAAACCTCGTTCTCCGACGGGCGGGAATGGGTCATCGCAGCCGCCTTTGCAGCCACATCAACCCAGTGGTTTCCTTTGGCCCTAAACCAGTCTACAGAGAAAGGCCCGAAACAATCAGCACTCTGATGGCCTTTCACTTTTGCGATGGCAATGGCGTCTTTCCTGGGCAGGTGGCTCAGAGCAAGGAGAACGGGTCCAGCATAATACGACCTTCTGTCAGCAACCACTTCCAAGGGCCTTTCGTTCACTGCCACGAGCCCTTTGTAGTCCGTGCAGAAGTCTGACGCCGAGCTTGCGTACTTGCAATTTGCCAGAAACCCTACATGCTCCGAAGCAGGACTCGTCTGTGGCAGCTTGGCCCCTACTTTGCCCAATATGATAGCAAAAGGTTCCCCGTCCTCCTGGAGACAAACACATGACCAACCAGCACAGTGATGAACTTTGTGACCTTCTTTGAAACAGGACCCGTCATGAAAGCACATCTTGTCTCTGAGCGCCTCCAAGGGGGTCAGGTCGGGTCCACGCAGGAGAAAGTAAAACTCTCATGCCCGAGGCCATCGGGCGGACTCAGAATGCTCTCAGGAACCAACTGGAAACCAAGCATGAGAGGGTTCTTCTTATCTTCTCGGGAGATGAAATCAAATACATCGTCCTTCAGATACTCATTCCTAACGCTGAGAGTAGCAGAGCAGGCAAACAGGCGAAGGTGAAGATCATCCCTAGGAAACCCACACAGAGGACACGAAAGATCTTCCACATCATAACCACATCTAGCAAGGCGCCACTTGGACCACAAGCACTGTGTAACAAACGCCTTCAACATGCACTTCACTGCGTACGACAGAATACTGCCGGGGGTAGTAATTGGCAACAGAAAGTCGTGTCCAAGGACTCTCCAGGGTGTCCGAACTTGCTAGCGGCCTTCGCAACCAGCATGTGCATCCACGCAGCTCTGAGATCACAAAGACCTTTGGCGGGAGACGTGCTAGTTAGGACAACTTCCTGACCCTTGTGGTCCTCCAAGACAAAGGGGGAGACAAACTTCCAGGATATTCTAATCAGAGAGACGACAGCAGCCCCGAGAGGTCCTTTAACCTGGTTCCAAGCTCTCGGCGGCCTCGCCAGGATATTCGAGGCGATCTCCCTCAGCCGTGGCAGCGAGGGTTCGAATCCAGGGCAGGTCGCTGCTTTCCAAACCAAGTTCGCCCAGGTGATGACAGGGCCCAGGGCAAGCCTGTAGGTGGGATCCTGAAGAATGAGAAGCGACAGCGTGCGGGACCTGCTTCCGGCTGTCTGCAGGAAGAAAGACTGCGCTGCTGCAACTCCCCTTGCGTCCAACCCCACCACCTCGGCCCCAGAATACCCGAAGGAATTTTATACCTGCGAGGTACACCCTCTGCATGTTGGCACCTCCCTTCCTTATGGCCGCTAGTCTTCGCCTGCGACGGTTCAACTTCTTGATTCTTTCCTTCAAGAAACGGGTAGCACCTCTCCGACATCTGAGCTGGCCTCCCGTGGTGTCCACACCAAGACTGGTTGCGGAGAGTTCTTTGGACTTCATGTACTTCCCCATGGACCTGGCCAGATCATGCCTGATACTGTCCGAAGAGGCAACGACAGCAGACTTACCATAAGCAACTGCACACTGCAAGTCATCCTGGATCGACTGGACTACCTGGGCCGAGCTCTCGACAGCTCTGGTGACAAGGGATCTGGGGTCCGAATCTTGATCCAGAATCACCTAGTCGTCGATGAAGAGGAACAGATCAGACGTTCCCAAGACCTGCTGGAGCTTTAAGACTGGCCCATAGGAATAAACCTGCACCAGGAAAGTAGCAAACGGGCACCCAGCCATAATACCTTGCATAGGGAAGGGAGATTCCAACGCGTAACTTTCCATCTGGAAAAACCTTTTCGCACGGTACATGTTGCAGATCACGGCAAGGACCTGCAAGTCAAACCCCGTGTCTTCGGCCCTGGTCCAGAGAAAGCTTAAATCGATATGGTCATAGAAACTGCTCGTATCATACAACACAGCCGACGTGTGAATCTTCTTCTCAGACATGCTAGCCGCTTCAGCCCTGAAGTTTTGCACGAACACGAGCTCAAGAATGGAAGCACCCTTCTGGTGTCACAAGCAACGAAGCCGATGATATCGTTCCCAAGAGCGAGCAACACTCTGACGAAACCTGCCATACACACATACACACGATACAGAGACACGCACAGTCCGATACCACGGAACTTGACCGCGCCTGGCTTGTGCTTGGGTATGAGACATGTAACAACCGCCTGCAAGACAGAGGGAAACTGCCCGTGCTGCTCAATACATCTAAGAAGCCTGGCGATGATTCCCAACTGCTGGTCTGAGCACATCAGATAGTGACGGGGGTGGAAACCGTCAAACGTCTGGGACGTCTTAGAGCTAAAGGCAGCACAGAGAAGGGGGCATAATGAAGAGGATCAGGAACAGGAGGGTGAGAAGGAGCAGGAGGAGGGTGATGAGATGTGGAAGATCTCAATAGGAATCTCCTTGCGTCGAGGATTTCGATAAGAATCCTTATGTGGAGGACTTCAACGCGAATCTTTCTTCTGAGGAGTTCAATAGGAATCCCCCTGTGGAGGATTTCAATAGGAATCCTTATGTGGAGAGTTTCAATCGGAATCCTTTTGTGGATGCCCAACGACAGCGGAAATTCCGCTGAAAACAAAAAGCACAAAAGTCAAAAACAAACAAGATTTCGGGAGTGTTTTGTTTTTTGTTGTTTATCAAATGGTTTCGCAGTTTTTTTTCGCAACGTCGCTGATTTTCCGCAGGCGTCCGTGCGCCTTTGGAAAGGAAAGAGAAAGGAGGAGGAGGAGGAGGAGGAGGAGGAGGAGGAGGAGGAGGAGGAGGAGGAGTGGAGAAGAGAAGTATCGATGCCAGAGTCATCTTGTACGGCAAACGAAAGCAAAGGGATCGATATGCCCGCGCACCCATATGTGTGTATTTATATATATATATATATATATACATTTCATTATATATATATATATATATATATATATACCCTCCTCCTATATTTTGACAAACCCGGGGGGGGGAACCCCGCCCCCCCAAAAAAAACGAACCCCCAGAATCTGCGGTTTCCGGGCGCCCCGGACACCCTTGCCAAAGGTCCCCCAGCTCGTCCTGGGCCTCCCAGGGCGCTCAGCCGGGCCTTGCCAGCAGACCCCGAGCGATCAGAGCGGTGATCACAGAGGCCGAAGAGAGACCCAAGGCAGCACAAGAGCGCTCCAAGAAGGACCCAGATGGCCTCCAGAGGCCCCCAAGACGGTCCAGGAGGCCCTCAACAGGACTCTCAGGATGCAGAAATCGTCTTCTCCCTGAGGGAAACGTACCTTTTCAGCATGTGCACTGCTCGGGTTCTAGCAGCGTCCAAGACAGCCCAAATGGCTTCTGGCATCGCCCCAAGACGGCCCAAGGGCCTCCCAAGCGAGCCTCTGGCCGGCCTGGATGGCCGCAAGACTGCCCCAAGAGAGCCTCTAGATGGCCTGGACGGCCGAGCTGGCCGCCGGCGGCGCGTGAGACGCCGCGGGCCCTGGGCCCCGCCGCCGCCCCCGCCTCTCGCCCTTTGCCAGGCTTTCGGCTCTGAGGGAAAAGCCGCCCGCGGGGTTGGGCGACTTTTGGGCAGCGCTCCTCGGTGCAGCGCACGCGAAATCCGTCCCCCGACGGCGCTTTCTCCTTCCCCCCCCCCCCTCTGCTCCTTTTCTGGATCATCCTCCTCCCCGTCCTCTTCCTCCTCTTTCTCCTCCTCCTCCTCCTTCTCTTCCTCCTCCTCCTCCTCCTCCTCTTCCTCCTCCTCCTCTTCCTCCTCCTCCGCCTTTTCCTCCTCCTCATCTTTCTGCCACTGCACCACTCGTCCTCCCCCACATCAACTTCCTCCCCTCGCTCTCCGAACTTCCCCCTCTTCCTATCCTTCGCCCTCCACCCGGCGCCTTTCGGGGGCCCCTGGGGGCCCGGGGAAGGCCAGGAACCGCCTCAATGTTCAAAGACTTTTGAAAACCACCGCAGAGGAGTCCACTTTCCGCGGCGACTAAGTATGGCAGGAACGACCGCCAGACGCAAAGCCTCTAGGACCAGGGTGCATGGCGCGAAGCGCCAATGCAGTCTTGTTTGTATATGCATAAGACTGCATTGGTGCTTCGCGCCATGCATCTTGGTCCTTGCAATTTGGTATGCAGGCGAAATGGCAACAAGATCAAGCCGACAATTTAGCGATAAATCCTTGTTGCCTTTTCTGGCATCGCCGTTCTAATAATGCTATTCGTTATCCTTCCTCCGAGCTTCTTTTTCCACATTCTCGCCATACCCTGCGTATTCTCCCCACTCTCCGCAGCTCTTTGTGCGGAGGCTCCTCCTTGGAAAGCCTGGGGGCTTCACAAAAGTTGTTCAAGCTTTCTTAAGGCCTTCTGGAGGCCTCCTGGGCGTCTTCTGGGGGCCTCTGGGGGATTCCTCGGGCCACCCTGCCTCCAACCGCGGTCTCCCTGAACGACCAAGTCACGATTTGGAATGCTTCGGAGGGCGTCTTGGGGCCATCTTGGGCTCTCTCACGCCATCTTGGAACCCTGTTGTGCCCTCTTGGGGCTCTCTTGGACTGCCTGGAAGCCCTTTCGGATGGTTGTGGGGCGATTTTCGAGCCTCCCAGGCAGCTTCGGGCGCCCAAAAGACTGCGGTGTTGGAGCGTCGGGGAGCTGATAAGAGGAGAACCCCAACATTCACCAAACACCAAAAGAAAATCAATGATCGTCGTCTCTTGGGGCCTTCTTGGAAGTGCTCTTGGAGGCCTCTTGGGAAGTTTTGGAGCGATCGTTGGGTGTATGACGGCTTCTTTGGGCTGTCTGGTGTCGTTTCGGGGGCGCGCCAGAGCGCCTGGAGTCCTCCGGGGCCGTCTTCGGGTTCTCGTGGGGTGCTCCCAAGAGGCCCAGGGGGCGGGGTCGAGGCAGCCTCCCGCCTTCCACCTCTTCTCAGCCTCCTCCTCCTCCTCCTCCTCCTCCTCCTCCTCCTCCTCTTACTCCTCCTCCCCGTTTCGCATCCTACTTCTCCTGCTCCTCCGATCCTCCTCGCCTCCCCATTCCTCATCTTTCTCCTCGTACCCTCCTCCTGCAACTCCTCCCATCTCTCCTCCTCCACCTTCTCCCCCACCTCCTCGCGCGTCCACATGCCTCATATTCCTCCTCGCGCCCGCCTCCCCGAACGCGCCCTCCCCCCTCCCCGAACGCTCCAAGAAACACAGGTCGCGGAGCCTCTCTACTCGAACAAACTACCCCGCACCTGTACCCCCCTCTCCTCCTGCAGAACGAGGCGATCCGAGCGGGGAGAGGGATGGTGGAGGAGGGCGATGGAGAAGAAGATCATACGGAGCTCCTCCCCCTCGTTCCACCGTTCCCTTCTTTATTATCATACTCATGCCCGCTCCTCTTCCCACACCCTCCTCCTCTCGCCCCCTTCCGTCGTCATGCTCCTCTCCTTTCTTCCTTACCCTCCCCACTATCCTCCCCCATCTCCGCCCCCCGTTCTCGCATATCAAGATCCTCCTTCCCCTGCTCCACACTCTCCCCCCCACGTCTACCTCCTTTGCCTCAGCTTTACCAACTCCTCCTCCTCCTCCTCCTTCTCCTCCGCCTCCTCCTCCGCCTCCCCCTCCTCTCGAGGAGGTGAAATCGGAGGTGAAGCAAGGGTCGGGCGGTCCTCCTCCTGGGCCATGCGGAGAATGGCGGCCACTGCGCCCGCTGACCTGATGGGGGCGATGACGAGGAGGGACGAGGAGGGAGGCGGAAGATGAGGAACAAGGCGGAGGAGAGAAGAGGAGGAGGAGGAAGAGGAGGAGGAGGAGGAGGAGGAGGAGGAGGAGGAGGAGGAGGAGGAGGAGGAGGAGGAGTGAAGGAGGAGGAGTGGAGGAGGAGGCGGAGGAGTGGAGGAGGAGGATGAGAAGGAGGAGGAGCAGGCAAAGGGAAGTAGGAGGAAGATGAGGAGGAACAGCGGCGGAGGATGTGAAGGAGGAGCACCAATGAGGACGAGGAGGAGGAGGATAAGGAATTGGTGGAGGTGGAGGCAAGAAGAAAAAGCAAGATAGAGATCCTCCTCCACCTCATCTTGCTCTTTCCTCCTCCTCCTCCTCCTCCTCCTCCTCCGCCTCCCCCTTCTCCTCTTGCTCCTGCCGCTCCACTCCCTCCCTCCGTCTCCTCTCCCTCCTCCTTCTCTCCCCCTCAGGAAGAGGACGGTAATGAACATGGTGAGGAAGATGAGGGGGAGCAGGGGGGAGAAACGAGGAAGAAATCGAGGGATGGAACAAAGCCCGCGCCCCTCGTCCTCCCCTCTCACCCCCTCCCCCCTCTCCCCCCATCTCCCCCTCCCCCCCCCCTCCTGCGTTTTCGTCCCCCTCATTTGTCCTCCTCTCCTTCTTTTCTCCTCTTTCCGTCCTGCTCCTCCGCTCACGTCCTGGCCCATCCGCCCCCTCCATGCCGCCCCCCCTCGCCATCCCTCCTTCCCCCTTTCCGTCCGCTTTCCCTTCCTACCCATCCTCTTCTTCTTCCTCCTCCTCCTCCTCCTTCTCCCCCTTACCTCCTCTCCCTTCTCACCTTCTCTTTCCCCACGCTCTCACTATCCTCCTGCCACTCCTCCTCCAACTCCTCCTCCTACTCCTCCTCCTCCTCCTGCTCCTCCTCCTCCTGCTCCTCCTCCTCTCCTGCTCCTCCTCCTCCCCTCCTTCCTCCTCCTCCTCCTCCCCCTCCTCCTGCTCCTCCTCCTCCTCCTCCTCCTGCTCCTCCTGCTCCTCCTCCTCCTCTCCCGTCATTATCCTTCTCCTCCTCCGTCTCCTCTCTCATACATTCCTTTCCCACACACATGACTCCTCCCTATCCCACCCCGAGGCCGGTCGCACGGGCGGGCCAGGCGTTTCACCTGAGACTTCCTCACCTTTTGTGGCCCTGAAGCTGAGACATAGGCAGCAGTTCCACAGTCAAAATGTTGCTCTCGCCTGAGCGCCGCGCACATGCGTATTCAAACACTATAACACTTTCGAGGGTTGAGGGCGGGCCGTTTGCAAACTGCTGCTCTCGCCTTAGCGCCGCGCACATTTGTTTTTTTAACATATGCAAGATATTCACACATTGAGGGCGTGTGGTTTTCAAAATGTGGCTCTCGTCTGCGCGCCGCGCACATTCGCTTAAACAATTTGTCCGAGCTTCGCGGGTTGAGAGCGGGTCGTTTTCAACATGTGGCTCTCGCTTTGGCGCCGCGCACATCCGCTCTAACATGTGGAAGCGTTTCGCGGGTTGAAGGCGGTTCGTTTTCAACATGTTGCTCTCGCCTTCGCGCCGCACACATTCGTCTTAGACATCTGCCGGAGTTTCACGGATTCCCATGGTCAACGTACCAGATATGGCGTTTTGAGGGGACTCCGGATTGTGAGGTCGCTACACTTACGTTGATTCGCGTTGTTGATGTCCCAGGCATGGTGGTCTGGTACGATTCAGGATCGTCAAGGCGTAGCAGTCAGGTTGATTCGCGGCGGTGGAGTCCCGATGGTGTTTTGGCACGCTTCAGGGTCTTCAGACGGTTGTCCCCCAACGAGGCAGTTCCCTCAGTGGAGATGAACCCTTGTAGGGGCCAGTGAAGAGGGAGCTTGGGAGGGTTTATTCCAATATCGTTGTTGCCGTGTGTTTACACTGGTCCTCCTCCTCCTTCTCCTATTTCTCTTTCCTGCTCTCTATCGTCGCCCTGCTCCTCCTCCTCCTCCTCCTCCTCCTCCTCCTCCTCCTCCTCCTCTCTTCCTCCTCCTCCTCCTCTCTTCCTCCTCCTCCTCCTCCTCCTCCTCCGCTCCTCCTCATCCTCCCGTGCCCTTCCTCCCGCACTTCCCTTCCGCTTCAACCTCCCCCTTCCCCATCTTCCCGTCGCACCTCAGGCCTCCCGTCCATATCGCACTCCTTCCGCCTCCGGCCCCATCGCCTCTCGTCCTTGGTCTCCCCCTTCCCCAACTTCCTCGCTCCTCCTCGCTCATACCCCGTCGCTGTCGCCGCCGTCGCCGACGTTGTCGCTGTCATCGACGTCGCCCGCGTCTCTGACGACGTCGTCTTCTGTCGACCTGGATGCTGCTGGGAAAAATGTCCAGGAGGGACCCCAGGAGAGTCTTGGGACCAGTTCTGATTGAGCGGTCTTCGGCTGGGAGGCGGGCGCGCGCAGGGCGGCGTCCTCGTCGCCGTCAGCGCCTTCGCCGCCGTCAGCCCTCGCCGCCACTGCGCCCCCCCCCCCCCCTTGTCGCCGCCGCCTTCGTCGCCGTCGTCAGCGCCTGCGTCGCCGACGACGGCGCCGAGACTGTCGGCGCGGCCTGGCGGGGGGCGAACAGCTCAGGGGCGGGCACTGCACGCATCCCTCTGGGAACCTCGCCGAAGATGTGGACCATCGGCGCCACTGGGTACGTGTATTGTCCCCCCCCTGGGCCGTTCGCCCCTCCCATCGGACCTGGGCCGGCAGAGCACCCTTCAAGAACATGAGACCCTCCGCCAGCCAAAACGAAGAGCACTCGAGTGCACCCTCCCCCAGGATGCACAAGAACATCCAACAGACACGAAGGATATTTGGATACGCCCTCCCCGAACCGATCTCGATACCATACCTTGGTTCGACCGTACCCCCCCCCCCCGCGCGCAGCCGAATTCGGTTTTTGGGTCATAACTCGGCTCTCCAGGGGCCGTTCGGGACGATCCGGGCACCCCCGGAACGCTCTCGGCGAGGCGCAGCCGCTGGAACGCATCCCGAGGGCGGAACGCCGCCTGGAAACTGCGGGAACGCCCGCCGAAACCACGGATCTTAGCCCTCGGTCCGACTGTATCGTCGCCTGCGAGCCGCTGCCGCCGCAGCTGCGGCGGCCTGCCCCAGAGCGCGACTGGCGCAGGGGCCCCAGCACGGCCGCGCAGGTGCTCCAGCACGGCCCGCAGGTCCTGCTCCTCTCGGGCCGGCCGCTCGGTGGCGCGGGGCTGGTCGTCGTCGTCGTCGTCGTCGTCGTCGTCGTCGTCGTCGTCGTCGTCGTCGTTCTCGTCGTCGTCGTCGTCGTCGTCGTCGTCGTCGTCGTCGTCGTCGTCGTCGTCGTCGTCATTTTCGTCGTCGTTTTCGTCGTCGTTTTCGTCGTCGTCGTCGCCGCGTCCGCCGGCGCCGCCGCCGTCTCCACCATCGTCGTCGTCGTCGTAGTCGTCGTCGTCGTCGTCGTCGTGGTCGTCGTCGTCGTCGTCGTGCTCCTGCTCCTGCTCCTGCTCCTGCTCCTGCTGCTCCTCCTCGTGTAGTTCCTCCTCCTCCTCCTCCTCCTCCTCCTCCTCCTCCTCCTCCTCCTCCTCCTCCTCCTCTCCGTCCTCCCTTGTCCTCGCCCTGGACCCCATCGCTTCTTTTCCTCTTCCCTTTCGGCGGGCCCCGGCAGGGCCCGCCGCCCCTGCAAGGGAACCGCGAGTCCTCGCCGGACAGGCGCCCGCCGCCAAGGGGCGCCCCCGGGGCCTCGGAGGCGCTGGCAGCTGGCGCGGCTGCCGCGGCAGTCACGGCCACGCTCGTGAGAAAGCGACGAGTTCCTCGGCGAGCTCCTGCGAGCTGGCGCCGAGGGCGCAGATCGGCCTGTCTGAGGCCGCGCTGCTCGGGCCCGGCGCCGTCGAGGCTCGTGGCCAGCTGGCGGGTGACTCTGATGCACCGGCGCGGTGGGCGATGGCGCCGCTGCGAGCCGACGAAGACGGTCGTCCACGGCGCCAGGTGCGCCGCGGGCATCCCCAGACCCCCGACGTCGCGAGTTTTTCGCATCGTCGACCCCCAGAGGTCTGGACCCCTTCCCCGGGACACATTTTTCATCCTGCATCGTGTCTTGACGGTCCCGAGGCCCGACGGGGGCTCCTGGAGGCCGAAGACAGCGGCAAACCTCCCGCCGCGACTTTGCCACAGCGCGAGGAGGTCTGGGCATGGCGCCAGGTGCGCCGCGGGCTTCGCCCCCGAGGGGGGCGAAATCGTCCACGCCTCCGCCGCGCTCGCCACCCCGCGGCGCGGGGCGCCGGGGGGGCGGCCGCGCCCCCCCGTCGCCGTCGGGGCCGACGGGCGCGGCGGCCGCGGCCGCGGGGGCCCGGGCCGCGCGCGCGCGCGCCCGTGGGCGCCCCCGGGGCGCCTGGCGGGTGCGATGTGCTGCTCGCGGGGGCGTCGCTGCTCCACGGGGCCAGCTCGGGGCCTCCCCGGGCGCCTCCTGGTCCCTCCCGGGGGCCTCCTGGGGCGGAGGGCTCGGATTTTTTTGGGTTCGCCTTCCCTCTCGTGGGCCCCTTTCTGGGGCCCGAGAAGTCGCGGCGGCAGGGGAGGGCGTGCCCAGCGCGGCTTGGCGCCGCGTTCGGTTGGTCGCTATCTCCTGGAGGCGCCCTTGCCCGCGGGCGGCGCCGGTGGAGCGGCGGGGCCGAGGGCGCCGAGGACACCGCGGGCGGCGATGCGCACCGCTGGCGCTTTGGCAACCCGTGCCCCTCAGGGTGGCGGCGATAGACCGCGTGCCCTCTCCCCAGAGATCCAACGTATTGAAAAAATCAAGACGGAGGTTTTTCGCAATTTTCGGCCCCAAGGGGCCCTCGCCGGGCCCCGGGACCGTCAAAAAACGACTTAGGATGAAAAACCGGTCCCGGGGAACGAGTCGAGACCCCCGGGGGCCCCGTATTAAAAAATCACGACGTCGGATCTCTGGGTCCCGGCGGCGGCGGCGCGGGAGAGGGGGGGGGCGCCCGCGCGAAGGCAGAGTGCCACTGCGGAGCCCCGGTTCCGCCCCGCGCGGTGGACCCCGGCGGCCCCAGAGGCCGGCGAGAACCATCGTGTTCTGGGATCTGGGCGGCCGTGGAGCACTGGGGTTCGATGCCTGTGGCGCGGCACCGTGGAGCACTCACTGGGGTTCGAATGTCCGTTGACGCGTAGTTCTCAAGCCCTCGATACCCGCCCTCTTCGTCTTCGATCGTACCTCTTTTGTGGGGTGCACCTTTCCCTGCAGGACGGGCCCCGGCAAGCGGCGGGGCGGCCGCGGACCGTCGGCCTGGCCAGCGGCAGCGCTGATCGGCGGCAACCCGACCCCAAGGAAAACGGACAAGGGACCGACCACGACGATGACGACGACGACGACGACGACGACGACGACGACGACGACGACGACGACGACGACGACGACGACGACGACATCGTCGACGACGACGGCGACGACGACGACGACGAGCGAAAGCGAGAGCGAGAGAGAGAACGACAGCAGGGCCACGAAAGCACGAAGTAGGCCACGAAGGGCGACAGCGGGGACACAAAGGGAATACGTATGGGGCCACGAAGAGAGCGAACGAGCGGGGGCCACGAAGGGCAGATAATAGGGCCACGGAAGGCAAGGACGGGGCCACTGAGGGCAGCAACGGGGCCACGTAGGACAGCGAGGGAGCCACAAAGGGCAACAGCGGGGCCACGAAGGGAATGCACATGGGGCCACGACGGGCGCGAACGACCAGGGGCCACGAAGGGCATACGTATATTGGGCCGCGGAGGGCAAGGACGGGGCCACTGAGGGCAGCAACGGGGCCACGAAGGGCAGCAAGGGGGCCACGAAGGGCGACAGCGGGGCCACGAAACGCATGCATATGGGGCCACAACGGGCGCGGACGAGCGGGGGCCACGAAGGGCATACATATATGGGACCACGAAGGGTAGCGAGGGGGCCATCAAGGGCTGCAACGGGGCCACGAAGGGTAGCGAGGGCGCCACGAAGGGCTGCAACGGGGCCACGAAGGGCAGCGAGGGGGCCACGAGGGGCTGCAACGGGGCCACGAAGGGCAGCGAGGGACCACGAAAGGCTGCAACGGGGCCACAACGGGCAGCAAGGGGGCCACGAAGGGCTGCAACGGGGCCACGGAAGGCAGCTCGGGGGCCGCGAAGGGCTGCAACGGGGCCACGAAGGGCTGCAATGGGGCCACGAAGGGCAGCGAGGGGGCCACTAAGGGCTGCAACGGGGCCACGAAGGGCAGCGAGGGGGCAAAGAAGGGCTGCACCCGATTCCTAAATAATGTGTGAGGGAGTCATAGGCGTGAGCGCGACTCCTGAGCGCCTGAATGTCGGGAGCGCGGCGCTTGAATCAATTGCTGGAAATTCCAACGCAAGGGCGCTATTCTTGAGTAAATTGCAAGCGCGTCTCCAGCGAGAGCGCGACTCCAGAGCGCCGAGAGAGCGATTCCTGAATAAATTCCAAGGAAGTCCCAATCGAAAGCGCGACTCCTGAATAACATGCGCGGACGTCTCAGGCGGGAGCGGGGGTCCTGGCTAAATTGTGAGGAAGTCTCAAACGGGAGCCGTTGTTGTTGTAACCCGGGGGCCAGGGGCACAGTTTGAGCCTCAAGACTTTCCATGATAAAAAACAAGGTGCGAGCGCGGGGAGGGGCACTTCAATTGAAAAACAGTATGCGCTGGCGAAGGGGAAATAATTATTCTTTTTCTTCAACAACAACACCAACAAAACCAACAACAACAACAACAACAACAACAACAACAACAACAACAACAACAACAACAACAACAACAACAACAACAACAATGATCTTAAGACTGTTCGCCCTTATATGCTCGAGTGTCCAATAACGCGTATTTCCCAAACCCTCGATACCCGCCCTCTTCGTCTTCGATCGAACCCCTTTTGGGGGGTATACCTTTCTTCCCTGCAGGCCGGGCCCCGGCAAGCGGCGGGGCGGCCGCGGACCGTCGGCCTGGCCAGCGGCAGCGCTGATCGGCGGGGCGGCCGCGGACCGTCGACCCGACCGACCACGACGACGACGACGACGACGACGACGACGACGACGACGACGACGACGACGACGACGACGTCGAAGACGACGGCGACGACCACGACGACGACGGCGACGACGAGCGAAAGCGAGAGCGAGAGAGAACGACAGCAGGGTCACGAAGGGCACGAAGTAGGCCACGAAGGGCGACAGCGGGGACACGAAGGGAGTGCGTATGGGGCCACGAAGAGCGCGAACGAGCGGGGGCCACGAAGTGCAGATAATGCGGGGCCACAGAAGGCAACTATGGGGCCACTGAGGGTAGCAACTGGGCCACGTAGGACAGTGAGGGGGACACAAATGGCGACAGCGGGGCCACGAAGGGCATGCACATGGGGCCACAACGGGCGCGACTCCAACAACGTGCGAGCGTCGAGGGGCACACTTTGATGGAGGAAAATCAGTATGCACCGGTGGGGGGGGATCAACAATAATTATTCTTCAGAAACGAAAATTCAACAACGCAACAAACAGAATTCTCACCACAAATCCCCTATTCAGCCACGCACGCAGGGACAATGAATGACCGTTCGGCCCTCTCACTCTGATACATATGTGTATATTTATATATATATATATATACACAAGATTTTAAGGCTCGCTGCGCTTCGCCTTCTACTCTTGATCCTTGCACCTACAATATTTCTGGGCGCGGGCGAGAACACAATTGTTCAATGAGGTGTGTGGAAATTGTGCGAGCGGAGACGAGGCGAGGCGAGTGCGCGGTAGCGCCCGGGGCGGGGCTCAGGGCGCAGCGTTGGTGGACGCTTGAGTGGAGGTGAAGGTGGAAAGTCGGATGCCGGACGCTAGAGGTCGGAGTGCTGAGCTGATGGAGGCTGGAAGTCTATAGGTGGAAGTCCCACCAGCCATTTAGGGCTACGGTGGTATAGCGAGTTTGGTCTTCTCTCTTCCCCTTCCTTCCCCTGCTCGGGGGAGGGGTAACCTTCCCCTGGACCTGGAAGGGGGGGGATGGAGGCGTTAGAGCGTCCAAGATGGCTCAAGATGGCTCCCAAGAGGCGCTCCAAGTCGCAAGATGGCCTCCAAGATGGCCCAAGATACCTCAAGATGGGTCCAGATAGCCTCCGACACACCTCCAAGAGTCCTCAAGACGGATCCAAGTGCCCTTCGAGCCCTCCACGGCGCCCTCCAAGAAGCCAAAACCCTTCAAAGCCTAAGGAAAGTAAATGTGTTTGGCATTCTCGTCTTTTCGCTTCCGATGGGCCCCTGAGGCATCAAGATGGCCCCAAGATGGCCCAAGAGAGCCCCAAGAGGGGCCCAAGAAGGCCCAAGACGGCCCCAAGATCGCCCAAGAGGCTTCCAAAGAGCGCTCCAACACGTCCCCAAGACGCCGTTTGAGAGCCTCCGAGGGAGAGACCTGAATTGAGGACCCCCGCTCTTTTTGAACAATGGGGCCCACGACGGCCCCGAGAGGCCTCCCAGCCTCCCCGCCCTTTTTGGCCCAAGATGGCTCCAAGAGGGCCCTAGATAACCCAAGATGGCCTCCAAAATGGCCCAAGATAGCCAAGCATGGCTCAAGACAGCCTCCGACAGATCTCCAAGAGGCCTCAAGACAACCTGAATATGGCCCGACATAGCCGAGCATGGCTCAGAATAGCTTCCGACAGCCTCTAGCCGAGCATGGCTCAGGATAGCCTCCAACAGGCCTCGGGAAAGCTGGCAATCAATTCTGGACGGGCTGGTGGGGATACTTTTTTACAGCCGCAGGCGGAAGCGCCAGCGGCGGGCGGTCACGGTCGGGCTGCGGCCGCGACAAGGGGGCGGGCGCGCGCGGGGCCGCGGTCAGGCGGCAAGCAGCAGCGACCCAGGGCGTCTGAGCCAAGCGTGCAGATCCAGGGAGTCTGCAGGGGAGCCCCTGATGCAACGGCACATCCAGGGAGTCTGAGTACAGCCACCGAGGAAAGCCGAGCGCAGCCCAAATGGCGCGCAAGCGTTCCCGACAGAACGAGAACGAACGGGCGGGGAACGATTCCGAGCGGGACGTCTATCCAAGGAGTCTGACGGGTAGGGACAGACTGACTGGTGACGCAGTCCAGCGGGGAAAATCTCTGACGGCGCCAGCGAACCGTCGCGACGTCAGAACACGCATCCAGGGAGTGGAACCGAAGTCGCCAGCGGGAGAACCTTCCACAACTGAGATGCGCCTGAGCCCATGGACCAGCGATCTGGTCAGATCACAGCAGAGTGCACGAAGCCACACGGTAGAAACACGTGGTCGCTTGGGAGTGCACCGCGCTGGTGGGGATACGCGAAGCGTCAAGAATTGAGAGGAAAGTCGGCGGCCACATGCTGGAGGACGGGATGCTGACCTGGTAGAGGCTGGGAGTCCCGCGAGCGAAGCGGACACACGATATTGAATGAGAGATGTGGCCGGCGCATCGGCGAGAGCACGGGGCCCAGTGAAAGCTGTCTTCTGTTTCCGCCGTTTGCCCTCCCCTCCTCCTGCTCCTCCGTGCCCTCCTTCCGTCTTCCTGGGGCCCCTCCTGTTTTTCGCAATCCTCACCGTTCCTTCCTCTTCCTCCTTTTTCTCCTCCGTCCCGCCTCCTGCTCCTTTTCCTTCTCTGCCACGCGGGCCCATTCGGCGCGCGGGCCAGCCGAGCCAAGGACGACGGCTCAGGTCAATCAGAGTGTAATGAATTTGACGGCTCTAAGACTGAGTGGAGCTCCTGTTGGTGCTTTTGTAAACCATCGGAGGGCCTTCTTGGGCTGTCCTGGGGCCCTCGTGGGCTGTCTGGGGGGGCTTGGGCCGTCCTGGGGCCGTGTTGGGGCTCTCTCGGGCTCTCTCTGAAGCATCCCGTGGCTCTGTTGGGGCCCTCTTGGAAGTCTTTTAGGGGTCTTTTGGGCGCTCCCTGGCTTTCTTGGCGCTTTATTGGCCCATCTTGGGGCTCCATTGGGCCGCCTGGAGGCCATCTCGGGGCGACCTCGGAAGCTCGCAGACCATTCTTGGGCCGTTCGTGGCCAGAAAAGGCGAGAAGCACAGAGTCGTTCAAAAACCAATGGAAAATTAAAGTTTTTGGCTTGCTGAGGCCGTATTGGAGGTCTTTGCGGGGGCATCCTGGGCCGTCTTGAGCCCATGTTTGGTCCTGTTGGAGCACTCTGGGGCCGTCTTGGGGCCTCGTGGGCCTTGCAGAGGACGTCTCGGAAGTGTTTTCTGCTGTCTTGGGCTCCCGATGTAGGCCTCGTGTCGCTCTCTTCGGGGTACTTTGGGCCGCCTCGAAGCATTGTGGGGCTCTCTTGGGGGCCTGTGGGGTTCATCTGGGGTCCATGTGGGGGGGTGTGTCGGTGACATGCCGGGTTTTTCCTTGTAATTTGATAGGTAGAAGGAATATATCTATAGATCTACATATAGAAAGAGAAAGAGAGAGAGAGAGAGAGGAGAGAGACAGAGACGGACAGAGAGAGAGAGGCAGAGAGAGAAGAGGGATACAGAAAGGTGGATAGGGAGAAAACAAAGGAGGAAGAGGAGGTGAAGGGGAGCAAGATGATGATAGAGGATGATGTGGAGGAGAATAGAGCACCGAAGACAACGATTGACGGAAAGGAGGATGAGGGGATCATGCGGAAGAAATGGTGACGATGGCGGTGACGACGACGACTATCATGATGATGACGAAGAGAATGGCGATACTGATGACCCAGCCTATCATGTTGGTGGTGACGATGACGATGACGATGATAATGGCGATGGCGATGATGACGATGATGACGATGATGATGATGCTGATGTTGATGATGATGCTGCTGATGGTGGTGGTGATGATGATGAACAAGATGATGATGGTGATGCTGATGCTGATGCCGGTGATGGTGGTGATGATGATGAATTATTGTTGGCCTCTCCAAAGTGGAGGTGTGGGGAAGGAGGAAGGGAGAGGCGGAGAGAGAGACAGAGAGAGAAAAACAAAAAAGCGAGAAAGGGAGGACAGTGGAGGGAGGAGGAAGAAGAAAGACGGGGAAGAGAGGAACAGATAGAAAGGGGGGAGGGGGACGTGGTGGAGCCCGACTGCACCGAGACCCGCCGGCCAGCCACGAACTCGAGTCAGACGCTCGCCCAGCAGCGCTACTGGGCCGCATGGGCCAAACCACCAGCTCGGGTCAGAGGATGAGGAAAAGCGGGAGGCAGGACGACGAGGAGTGGAAGTGCGGGGGGGGAGGGGCGGAGGAAGAGGAGGAGAGGCAGGAGGGGGGAGGGACATGCGAGGAGGGAGCAGGAGGAGGGACACGGGAGGGGGGCACGAAGAAACGAGGAGAGGGATGTGGGTGGGGGATAGGATGGAGCAGAGGGGGAGGAGAGAGGAGACCCTGGGATGGATGGATGGATGGATGGAGAGCTGCGGGGGCCAACGTCTCTCGGTGCTCATGCTGTGCAGAGTCAAATCGTGCCCCCAGCCTAGATGGAGTGCCCCCCTTGCGTGGCTCTGGAAGAAGTGGGCGAGGGGGCTCGAGGTTCTCACCGCAGCCTGGCCCGCCGGTGCGGGAGCCACTGCCCTCGCACTGCTGGGCCGTCGGAAAAGGGGTGCACGCGCGTGACCCTGCCGCTCTGCACCCTCGGCCTGCGCCCCTTCGCACCTACCACCTCATGGGGCACAGCAGGGGGAGGAGGAGGAGGAGGAGGAGGAGGAGGAGGAGGAGGAGGAGGAGGAGGAGGAGGAGGAGGAGGAGGAGGAGCAGAGAGAGGCAGGCGACTTTTTCCAACGACCAAGGTGAAGGGGCAGCCGCAGACGCCCGTGCCGAGGCGGGCGGAGCGTCGCGGGGACGCCACCAGTGTGGCTATCAGTCTTCTCGACACACATAAGGGGATGCACAGCGCGAGAAGGGGCTGCAGGCACGAGGAGGAGGAGGAGGAGGGAACGCATGGGGGAGAACCCGACCAGTGTCAGCCCAGGATGTATCAAGGATGCTGAGATGATCCCTCCCACCTCCGTCCCCTCCTGGGGCTTTGCTGTGTTCCTGCTCGTTAACATTTGCCACGTGTGCGCAGCTACACTGTCAATGCGGCGCCTTCCGGTGGCTCTGCTGCGTTCCTGCTCGCAGCGCACACCGCCAGAGGCGGCGGAAAGCTTGAGAGATCCACCTACCGAAAGTCCCACCCCCATCCCCTCCTGGTGCATCTCTCCACTCGCCATCGCTCGGACGTCCATTCCCCATGCATTTTTCGATTTCGTGCGTGTGTTTTTTTCGCTCAATGATCAAGGATGCTCCTCGATGATCCTTGCCGAGGGAATAATGCACGCGTCCGAGCGATGCCAAGCACCGGTTACTCCGCGCTGCGAGGAGTGCGACCTCGAAAGGCGAGCGCTCCGTGCGCCTGCCAGTCGAGTGCGAGCCCCGTCTTGCAAAAAGGAGCTGCCCAGCGCGCCCTCCCACATGACCGACAGGGCAATCTCAAAGCATGCAGGGACGCGAGCGCAACGGTGAGCCGGCCGAGACCAATGACAGCAGCTCCCCAATCAATGTCTTATTCTCGAAGACGTATCACTAGAGATCCTCACGGTGGGAATCGCTGTCCGCAGCCCGTGTAGTTGTATAGCAGCCAGCGTTGACTCCAAATAGATAGGAGGACAGGAGGAGGACGAGAGGAGATGGGAGGAGAACGAAAGGAGGGCGGGAGCAGGACGGGAGGAGGACGGGAGGAGCAAAATCAAGCAAGCGCAAGCAAGCAAGCAAGCAAAAGCAAGCAAGCGCAAGCGAGCAATAACAAGAAAGCAAGAGCCAGAGATCAAGTGCACGCAAGCAAGGGCAAGCAAGAGCAAGCAAGCGAGAGCAAGCACGCAAGAGCAAGCAAGCAAGCAAGCAAGCAAGTGCAAGCAAGTGCAAGCAAGCAAGCAAGAGCAAGCAAACACCATACGACTCATAGGAATCCGTAGGAATCCATAGGACTCGCCATTGGGAATAGCTGGGGGGTGCCATTGGAAATAGGGGGGGTGTCATTGGAATAAGCATAGCCATAGGAATTAGGGGGGGCATAGGAATTAGGCGGGTAAAGAACCAACTGGTAGGGTTTGAGTTAGAACTCCTATAGGGCAAGCCTATTTGGATAATCAACCGCTTACATCTTTGACGATTGGTCTACGAGGTCTCAATCACGCGAGACCCCCACCATTAAAAATAACCGACCTCCATCCCCGCAGCCCCGCAGTAGTTGAAAACGTATGAAACTAATGTGCGTGGCACGACGATAACAGCGGCAATAAAGCAAAACGCCACCCTGATAGCTGCTGGAAAAATGTCACGGACTTGAGCCGCGCTAAAACGAGAGTCGCAAGCTGAAAACGAAATGCCCTCCATCCCCGTATCCGTTGGGAGCAGATCATGGCGAATGCGCGCCGCGCACCAGCCAGAGCCAAATTCTGAAAACGAACCGCCCTCCGTCCGAGCAAGCGTTGAATCCCTTCACACAAATATGCACCGCGCTGCAATGGTACAACCGCAATTTGAGAACGGCCTGCCCTCCACGGAAACAGTTGGACGTATGATCGACTATACTCGAGCAGGAAATGTGCAATGGCATAGGATGGGGCCGATTGGAGCATAACGCCGTGGAGCACATTGCGATATACGATAGAGTAGTGAAATGGGCTGGAGTATTCTCGATTGACACATCTAAGAGTGCCAGAACATAGGGTAGGGGGTTTGGCACAATAGTGTAACTGAACACATATTAAGAGTACAACAGATCAGCGTCGCCGAAACACGCGTAGGTTGAATTGCATAATTTGCTCAACTACTTGTACGACTGTCATTTGGAGCCAGCGCTGGCAGATATGTGTTCCGCACCCAGGCGGACCTCTGAGGCCCGATGGAACCTTCGATGAGGGAAAGGACATCGAGACGAACGGGAGGAAGAGACGGAGCAGGAGGGAGGGACGGGCGGAGCGAGACGAGGACCAGGGGGGGCAAACCAGAACCACAGATGGGGAAGGGCACCCGAGGAACCAACCGATACCCCATACTGCTACTCCCCGGACCTCTCCAGGGCTGCCTTCTGAGCAGGATTTTCCGAAGCGAGCTCGGCCGTGGCGCCGAGGGCTCCCCAGGAGGCCCCCTGCGTGCAGCACGAGGGACGGGCAGCGCCTCCTCCGAGAGAGGGGGGGAGAGCAGGCTGCGGATGGCTGGGGATGGGGAGGACGACGCGGAGGACGCGGAGGAGGGCCTCGAACAAACCATCGGCGCCCGGTGGCGCTTGCTCGCGGCAGCCTGGACAGCCTCAGGTCGAGATGACGATGAGCGAGTTGCACGTGCTCACGGCCATCATCCCGGGTGCCATCGCGATGCTCTGATCCTGGCCAGGAGCCGGGAGAACCGCAGACTCAGGAACGCCCCGAGGCCCGCCGCAGCTCTCTCTCAGGGCGGAGACTGGGCCCTCCGCCCCGCATCCCCTGGCTAGGTATCGTTTAACCAATCCCCATCCCCATCCTCGTCCCCTTCGAGACCCCCACCAAATTACCCCCCCAGTTGGGGATACACCCCTCGAAACCCGAAGGGAACGGCCTATATCCCCATCTAGGGGGGTAAATCGGCCAGTTGGGCCCAGGCCACGCCGCTGGGGATGGGGATCGTTTAAACGATATTCACTGGCGGCGCCGCCGGCGCGCTGAGGAGGGGCTGCGGGGAGGGGGCCCAACACCGGGCCAAGAGCTCCGAGCGGACCTCGGAGCGCCCTGAGTACACCCTGCGAAGTGCTTAAGAAATCATGGGTTAAGAAATTCATAGTCTCAGAAATGGAATAAAAACCCAGAACTTCTATCAAAATCTTGGGATTTACATTGAAACCTTACGAATAATCGAGACTCTGGCCGAAAACTTAGGTTTTCTTAAGCATCGCCTGAGGTGTACTCTTGGCAACTTTCGGGCACCAGGGGGCCGTGAACGCGGCGGAAGTCTCCAAAGTAGAGAGGAGATCCACGGTGTACAGGGCATCGTCCGGGGAGCCCCACCTCTGCAGGACCCCGACGTGGTTCCCGACGTAGACGTCCCCACTGGCATCGATCACCGGATTCGACCAGCTGTTCGGCTGGCACTTGTCGCGGGTGTTCATCGCCCGGCGGATGTCTGCGGCCTCCTTGTCGCCTGCACAATCAGTAGTCCACAGGGTGGGGCCGGTCCTCTTCCACAGCTTGCCCCCCCACCGTCCACTCAGAGCCCACAATTCTGACGGCTTGCTGATGTCACCAAACGTGCCCCGGTACTTGCAGCTGAGCCCAAGGCCGACCACCAAGTGTACTCTGTCATCGCCGCTGTTGAGCCTGCCGATGCTGGCCCCAGCGGGTGGCATCGGGAGCGTCGTCTCGAACATCTTCACGCCAGTCTCTGCATGGAAGCCTCGGACGAGTCCAGGAGTATCCTGCACTGAGTTGCACCAGATGAGGATCCCTGGCGGTGTGTATGGGTTGCACCACCTGCTATCGTAGAGGCTCTCAGTGATTGAGTATACGTAGTTCAGCTCTTCACTGAAAAGGGCTGCCGACTGTGTGTACATGCCCATCACCCCTTCATGCTTCCACAAAAGCTCCCCTGTGGTCAGGTTGAGGCAATAGACTCCGCCCTCAAAATCCTGGAAGAGCACTCCCCCCCATGAGGTGAGCTGTGGGTCCATGTTCCAGACTGGATGGTCAGGCGTGTATGACCACATGCCAGCGCCCGTCACGCTGTTGAGCCCCCTAATCACACGGTTCGAATTCGCAAAACTATCGGCAAGGCTCTCGTTGCGGTACCGGTAGCAGTAACGGTTGTGGCACTTATCGCTGGCCGCTACAAAGACATTGTCCCTGACGGCCACGGCCCCCTTGACACCGGCGATCTCGGCAGACATCTTAGTCGCCCACAGTTCGTCGCCCGTCTCCAGGTCGATGGCAAACGCGTAGCCTGTGACGGTGGACCCGAAGAGCGCAGGAATCTCCTGCTGTCGCCCGTCCTTCGCCCGGGTGAACTTCTGATCCCAGGTGGCGAGCAGCGCGCTGCTGGCATGCCCCGTGCGGGGCCATTTGATGATCGCTCTTGGCTCGCCAGTCTGGCTGGCAACGATCTTGCTGACCTCGCCCACGTCGCCAGGCCTGTAGTACTCTTTCCCCTTGGCGTGGTACCCCTTGCCCGGGAGCACCTGCCGAGGATAATCATCCCAGTGCGACCCTACCCAGGAGTTGGAGCATCTAGGAAAACAATATCTATGTCTAAACCGACAGCTACATCAGCATCTGCACCGAAATGGTTACGGAAGGCACTGCTTGCGGGGGCTCCGGTCCGGCCATCGAGGCTAGCTCGACATCTGTCGCACATTGCTTTTGCTTTTGCTTTTGCTTTGCTTTGCTTTTGCTTTTGCTTTTGCTTTGCTTTGCTTTGCGTTGCGTTGCTTGTGCTTTGCTTTGCTGTCGCTGCTGTTGCTTTGCCTTTGCTTTGCTGCTGTGCTATGCTATGCTCTGCTCTGCTATGCTATGCTGCGCTGTGCTATGCTGTGCTGTGCTGTGCTGCGCTATACTGTGCTGTGCTGTGCTGCGCTATACTGTGCTATGCTATGCTATGCTGCGCTATGCTATGCTATGCTATGCTATGTTGTGCTGTGCTGCGCTATGCTGTGCTACGCTATGCTATGCTATGCTGTGCTCTGCTATGCTAAAGCTCAGCGAAGCTAAGATGAAGATAAGCTAGGCTAAGATAAACCTGAGCTAAGCTGAAGCTAAGCTAAGCTAAGACGACATAATATAAGCTAAGATGAGATAAGCAACGCTAAACTAAGGGAACGTCACAAGGGGAACCGCTGGGCGGATCCTGGGGGAACCGCCCGGGGCGTGGAACACTGCCCGGCCCTTTAAGCACACACAGTAAGAACCCTTCTAGGCAGAGCCTAGGTAGGGAAACAACCTGCATACGTACTAACAAGGTTTGAAAACTCCGGGCGGATGTTGGAAATCCGCGCTGGGCCCCCAATCCCAGGCGCGCGAAGCGAGCCCGGGGCGGCGCCAAATGCGCCGTCATGGGGGGGCCGAACACCGACCCGAGAGACCAGCACGGAGCGCGGACAGTTTATGTTTACGCAGCTCTTTCTGACTGCCTACCAGACCACCCCAATCTGACCCAAAGGCCCGAATTTCGGGTTCTGGGGGGTACGGGTTGCACACGTGATTTTTCAATGTTCTCCGACCCCCCCCCCACTGGAAATGGAGGGCAGATCGGGGCCTTCGGCTTGGGTTGGGGTGGGTTGGTGGGCGGTATTTTCCTCCTTCGAACCTCGACGTGGTCGCCGATCTTCAGGAGCTTGCTCTCCCTCCCGTTGGCGCGACGCATGGCGTGGCGGACGCTGGCGTTCAGGGTGCCGTCGATCACCATGGACAGGCAGGGCGCGCTGGCCATCTGGCCGCGGGGGCCGTAGGTCCAGAGAAGGCTACCGAGGGTGTCGAACTTGCGGACGGCGTCGTCGGATGCCACGTAGATGTTCATCTGATCGTCGATGAGCGGCCCTCCCACCTGAACGAGGAGAAGAAACGGGCCATCCGCACGACGACACAGCGAACTTGCACGGTGGCTCACGCAGGCCGCCAGTGCGGCACGCTGGATTGGAAACGAGGGCGCCGACGCGCCATCTTACGCGGGCAGCCTGCGCGCGAATGTCCGTGCAATCGACCCTGTTTTCTTCCGTAGCTCACCTGAGGACGGAATTTGTTTGTCCCCGCACCCCTCGGTTTTTTGGGGGACTCCCCCCCCAATTTTTGGGAAACGGTTTGAATGTATTGTTGTTTGTTTTTCTGGGTGGACAGAACCCCTGGGGCCAGATCCAGCGGGCGCAGGCCAGCAACAATTGCGGCTGCAACGCCCTCTCGAGGACGAGGAAGTTGCACTGTGCTACTGGGCTTGGGAGGGTGGGGGGTCATCGATCAACGTCTGATTTCTGAGCCGCCAGGAACCTGAGGCCTAAGATCTGGCGTCGCACGAAACGCAACATCGTAAAAAACCGCGACCAGAGCCCTGGACACCATCCCTCTGCTGCATGTTCCGCGCCGGATTGATCTGTGATGGCGCCCTGGGTTCGAAGCCGAGCGAAAACGCACGGCGTGAGAAAATGACAAGGCCCGGATCTCGGGGAGGCGCCTCCCGGGGGCCTCCAGGGGGGCCTCCGTGAGGCCTCGTGGGGGCTTCTGCGATCGGGGTCCGTGGCGAGGCACAGCCTGCCGCAGGCCCACCGGGATGGTGTTGTGGACGCCGTTGGGGTGGTGCCAGGCCCAGGAGATGCTGACGGGCCAGTTTTCCACCCCCACTACAAGATGTAGGACGGGGGAGAAGGGAGGATGGGGAGGTCCTCCTCCTCCTCCTCCTCCTCTTTTTCAATCCTCCTCCCCCTCCTCCTCCTCCTCCTCCTCCTCCTCCTCCTCCTCCTCCTCCTCCTCCTCCTCCTCCTCCTCCTCCTCCTCCCCCTCCCTCTCCTGCCCATGGTAGCGGTGATGGAAAATCGGCCCCTCGGATGTTGTTGTTGAAGTCCGTGGGGCCGTTGAACACCGAGCTGCCGAACCTGCCGTGCCTGCCGCCCGCGCTCGCCCAGTAGAACTCGTTGCTGCTCCGGAGGGCCCGGATCCTCTTGTGGCTGTACCTCTCGGGGCGGGTGGGCGGGCGGGGGGGGGCCCCCGTGGGGGGGGGGACAGCAGGAGGAAAGGCGCCAGAGGCAGAAGCTTGTGGCGCTCCGCGCGGATGTCTTGGATCCGCGCTGGACCCCCTCCCTGGCGCGCCTCCGGCGCGCCAGGGGCGGCGCCGGAGGCGCCGCTGGGGGTGCCCAGCGCGGATTCGAAAACTCCGCGCGGAGCGCCACAGGCTTCTGCCTCTGGCGCTCCTTCTCTTCTTCGAGCAAAGGACCCCACGGAGGGGCCCCCGCAGGTCCCCTCTGGAGCCAGCAGGGGCCCCCGAGAAGGGGCCTGTGAAGGGCCCCTCTGGGGCCCTTTTCTTCCCCTCCCATCAGGGCCGACCATCCAGGCATTCCTATAGTCCTACCACGAAATGTTCTTAGAACCCAAGAATGTTCTAAGAACAAAAATGATCCCAGTGCGACCCTACCTAGGAGTTGGACCACCTAGGACAGCAGCATTAGTAGTAACAGTAAAGCTAAGCTAAAGCTAAGCTAAAGCTAAGCTAAAGCTAAGCTAAAGCTAAGCTAAAGCTAAGCTACAGCTGAGCTAAAGCTAAGCTAAAGCTAAGCTAAGTCTAAGCTACAGCTCGGCTAAATCTAAGCTAAAGCTAAGCTAACACTAAGCTGGAACTAAGCTGAACCTAAATATAAAGCTAAGTTAACGCTAAGCTAAAGCTAAGCTGAATATAAGCTACAGCTAAGCTGAAGCTCAGCTAAAGCTAAGCTAAATCTAAGTTAAAGCTAAGCTAAAGCTAAGCTAAAGCTAGGCTACAGCTAAGCTAAAACTAAGCTGGAACTAAGCTGAAACGAATCTAAAGCTAAGCTAACGCCAAGCTAAAGCTAAGCTAAATCTAAGCTAAAGCTAAAGCTAAGCTAAAGCTAAGGTAAAGCTAAGCTACAGCTAAGCTAAAGCTAAGCTAAAGCTAAGCTAAAGCTAAGCGAAAGCTAAGCCAAAGCTAAAGCTAAGCTAAAGCTAAAGCTAAAGCTCCCAGGGGACTGGGAGAACCGCTCCCAGGGATCCTGGGGGAACCGCCCGGGGCGGTTTACACAGCCCGGCCCCTTTAAGCTCAGAGAGTAAGAACCCTTCTAGGCAGAGCCTAGGTAGGGAACACTGTTTTTAGAACATAAACCCGATGTGATAAAGCAAGATTATCCCAAGTGCGACCCTGCCTAGGAGTTGGAGCCCCTAGGAAAGCAGCATTAGTAGCAACAGTAAAGCTAAGCTAAAGCTAAGCTAAAGCTAAACTACAGCTAAACTAAAGCTAGGCTAAAGCTAAGCTAAAGCTAAGCTACAACTAAGCTGAAACTAAGCTAAAGCTAAGCTAACGCTAAGCTAAAGCTAAGCTAAAGCTAAGGTAAAGCTCAGGTACAACTAAGGTACATCTAAGCTAAAGTTAAACTAAAACTAAGGCAAAGCTAAGCTGAAGCTAAGCTCCAGCTAAGCTAAAGCTAAGCTAAAGCGAAGCTAAAGCTAAGCTAAAGCTGAGCTACAACTAAACTAAAGCTTAGCTAACGCTAAGTTGAAGTTAAGCTAAAACTAAAGCTAAGCTAAAGGTAAAGCTAAAGCTCCCAGGGGACTGGGGGAACCGCTCCCAGGGATCCTGGGGGAACCGCCCGGGGCGGTTTACACAGCCCGGCCCCTTTATTAGAACATAAACCCGATGTGATAAAACAAGACAGACTCCGCCAGAAATGTTCTAAGAACATGTCGTGGAAACCACAAAAGGTTCTTAGAACATTGTTTGGTAGGGCTATAGGCACGCCAGGACGCTTCGCCACTGCTTGAATTACCACCCGCCCGAACCTCGTAACGCCCGCCCGGCTCATGACGCCCAGCTTCATGTTCGCCTCCACCTTTGCGCCCGACGAGGCCCCGGCCCTCACCTGCGTGACCGCCATCCCCGAGGCCCCCAGCTCGCTGCCGACCGCGACCTTCAGGGCCTCGCCGGGGAGGAGCAGGGTGCTCGCGAGGATTGCGGTGAACAGGCTCATCACGTCGGAAGCGCGTCTCACTTGTATGAAAGAAGATGGCGCATGCCAACTGTGAGCGCGGAAGGTAGTGTGGAACCAGCTGTTGCTGGCTCCTCTGCGCCCAAGCGGCCACGGAAATGAAATGGAGACGGCGAGGGGGGCAAGGCCGAAGGCTTCTCCTCAGTCCTCCTCCTCGGCCTCAATCCTCCTCACTCCCTTTCCTTCTCCCTCATCCTTCTCCTCCTCCTCCTCCGCCTCCTCCTCCCCCTGTCGCAGCCCGAGGCCCGTTTTTAGGGCGGGCCGGTCGTTTCGCCTGGGACCTCCTCACCATTTATGACCCGGAAGCTTAAACATTGGCAGCAGTTTCGCAGATGGAGGGCGGGTCGTTTTTTAAATGGGGCTCTCGATTCAGCGCCGCGCGCATTCGGTATTCGGTTTAACATTTGCAAGGTTTTCGCGGGTTCTAAGCGAATGGTTTTCAACATGTGGCTCTCGCCTTATCGCCGCGCAAATTCGTTTAAAACAGTTGCAAGAGCTTCATGGATTGAGGGCGGTTCCTTTTCAAAATGTGACTCTCGCCTCAGCGCCGCGCACATTCGCTTTCAACATTTACAAGAAGTTCACGGATTGAGGGCGGCTCCTTTTCAAAATGTGTCTCTCGCTTTAGCGCCGCACATTTTCGTTTTATATTAAAGAATTACAAGAACTTCGCGGATTCCCATGATCAGCGTACCAGAAACGGTGTTTTGGACAGATTCATGACAATGAGGGTGCAACAATTACGTTGATTTGCGGTGTTGAAGCCCCAATAACAGCGCCCTGGAACGATTCAGGATCGTCAAGACGGAACATTCAGGTTGATCCGTGGCGTTGTAACCCCGAGAACAATGTTTTGGCATGCTTCAGGGTCTTACAACGGTGGTCTTCCAACGAGGGAGCTCCCAGTGGAAATTAACCTTCGTATGGAGCCTATGAAGAGGGAGCTCGGAGGGAGGAATTATTCCAACATCGTTGATGACTCTTGGGTTTACACTGGTCCTCCTCCTCCTCCTCCTCCTCCTCCTCCCCACCGTGCCTCATCGTCTCTGGAAGTCCCCAGAGGTCCCCAGAGGCCATCGGGAGCCCCCCCAAAGCTGAAAGCAGAACCAACATCGGCCCACGCACCCCCGAACCTCCTTCTCCTCGTCGCCCTACCCCTCCCCCGCTCCCGCCCCGCACAGGAGGCGGGGCGGTATGATTGGGAGAAAGCCCCCGGCGCGCCGTAGAGGCGGGCGGCGGAATAGGGGGACGAGAGGGGCGGAGGCGTGAAAGGACGGGCACAGCACGGCATGGAACAGTCAAGCAGGGAGAACACACTGGTTAGAACATGTGGTGCTGTTGAGGCCAAAGTTCATGACCAAGAGGACATGGAGGGGAGCGCACCAGGAGGACGACGGCGACCAGGAGGAGCCATGCCACTGCCACCCGAAGGACCGCGGGAGATAACCGTGGTTTGCGCTTGGCGGTCTGGGCATATAAGCTGCCATGCTACCTGGGGCGGCGCGAAATCATTGGCTCGCGGCTTTTCCGTCTCCCGGTGCAAGGTGTTTGACTAGACGGCGTGCCAGGGTCGGACCATGGCCGACGAGGTGGTTTTCGACGCTGACTGCAAGGACGCGGGTGACGTGGACGGCATCCTCCTCCTACTTCTTCTCCTCCTCCTCCTCCTCCTCCTCCTCCTCCTCCTCCTCCTCCCTGGGCTCGGAACTTCACTCCCATGAACTGCCCCGTGACCGGGCTCCGCGCCCTTGGGTTTTCGTTCGCAAACGCACGGAAGCGCAAGACAGCGCGCGCTGTATGAATGAACGACGGAGCCACCGTTAGATGTGGCAACGTTCCATGTACTTTCAACTTCCGCGCAAGCACGCGCATGGCCGCCACCGAGTGGTCGGCGCGCGACCTTGGCCTAGCAACATTGTCGTCAGTTCTGAATCCGTGCACTGGAAGTGTCCCAGTTTACCCACGACCGCTGGTGCTGGACACAGAACGAAGTGAAATAGAGAGATACTGTATTCCTCAGCCGCTGGAGTGGTCGCTGAGGTGGACGTGCAGATGAGCCGTTTCCTCGGGTGGGTCGGAGTAGGAGGAGGAGGAGGAGGAGAAGAAGAAGGATAAGGAAAAAGAGGAGGAGGAGGAGAAGGAAAAAGAGGAGGAGGAGGAGGAGGAGGAGAAGGAAAAAGAGGAGGAGGAGGAGGAGGAGGATGGGGAGGAGGAGGAGGAGGAGGACGAGGAGGAGGAGCAGGAGGAAGAAAAGGAACAAGAGGAGGAGGAGGAGGAGGAGGAGGAGGAGGAGGAGGAGGAGGAGGAGGAGGAGGAACCCACTGGGCACTGGCAAAATAGATCAAGTGGCCGAAGCGACCCCAACAAAAACGTACCGCGAAAAACGCACGACTCCAATAGCCGTTCGCAGACGCTGCGGGCCGGGCAGCACACTAATGCAGTGGATGATGATTTCTTCAGCAGTCGAACCATATGCTTTGATGCTGCCACTTTGGCCAGGTCGCCAGGATTGCTAACTCGCTCGCGTGTTTTCGTACCGAACACCAAGTTCGATAACATCTTACTCCGGCCCACAAGCCCTGCTAAGAGCTGGTCGTTTACCCCCGTGCGGGCAAGTTATACATCACAACGTACTAGATGTCTTATATAAACACAATTTTACCTTCGTACGTTGTTAAAAGCGTGCGGGTTGCCTACATCATCCGGCGGTGGAAGGTTCAGGCGCCCACGGGCCGCGGGAAGATCCTTCGGACGCCCACGGTGTATCTTCAGAAGTATCCATGGAAGTACCGTGGAACCCACCAAAGACTGCCCAAGGCCCTCTCGCACACCCCAAGAACCCCCTCAGAGGGGGGCTCGGAAGCGCCCCCCGAGACCGTTCGGGCCTCGCCCGAGAAGCGCTCCACTCTCCGGGAGGCCTTGCGGGGGACTGCCGTCCGAGGGGCCCTGGATCCTTGAGCGCGTTTTTTTTTTTTGTTTTTCTTTCTTTTTTTTGTTTTGTTTTTTTTGTTTTTGTTTGTTTGTTTTTTTTTGTTTTTTTTTTGTTGTTTTTTCTTCTTCTTTTTTAATTAAAAAACGGTGATAATGAACACAATATGGGGGGGGTATAATGCAATGCCTCCCCCCCGCCGTGTGCCCGACGCGCGCGGCGGCAGTGTCTGGAGCGCACTGGGGGGGGAGGGGCGTTACGTTTTGGGGGGCGGGAGGGGGGGTCGGGGGCCATAGTGCCCATTATGCCCCAAGCAATAAAAACACGCCCCTTCCAGGAGGCCCCGTGGGGGGCCCGCAACCTTACCAGAACCCTCGGGGAGCCGCGGGACCTTCCATGAACCTCCTGGAGTCCGCTCGCACACCCCAGGAACCCTCTGGGAACCCTCCGGGATCCGGAACCCTCCAGGAGCTCCCAAGGCCCAATTGCGACCCTCTAAGACCGCGTTTCTTTATTCTCTTGCACAGCTGTGCTCTAGAGCTCGGACATCTTTATTTTCGTGGTTCGTTCGTTCTTGGTTCGTCGTCCTCCCTGGCCCTCTCGGGCCCTCGACCCCCCCCCTCCCCCGAGCCTCCCAGGATTACCCGCTGGCCTGCCCCTGGCCACCCCGGGCCCTGCACCCGCTGGCCTGCCCTGCTTCCCTGGGGCCTGGACCTCTCCTCCCCACGGGCCTCCCAGGGCAGCCCCTCTGGGCCGCCGAAGCCTTTATTTTCGTGGTTCGTTCGTTCGTGGTTCGTCGTCCTCCCTGGCCCTCTCGGGCCCTGGACCCCCCCCTCCCCCGGGCCACTCAGGATCACCCGCTGGCCTGCCCCTGCTTGCCTCAGCCCTCGACCCCTCCTTCCCCCGGGCCTCCCAGGGCAGCCCCCCTGGGCCGCCGAAGCCTTTATTTTCGTGGTTCGTTCGTTCGTGGTTCGTCGTCCTCCCTGGCCACCTCGGGCCCTGGACCCCCCCCTCCCCCGAGCCTCCCAGAATCACCCGCTGGCCTGCCCCTGCTTGCCTCAGCCCTCGACCCCTCCTTCCCACGGGCCTCCCAGGGCAGCCCCCCTGGGCCGCCGAAGCCTTTATTTTCGTGGTTCGTTCGTTCGTGGTTCGTCGTCCTCCCTGGCCACCTCGGGCCCTGGACCCCCCCTCCCCCGGGCCTCTCAGGATCACCCGCTGGCCTGCCCCTGCTTGCCTGGGCCCTGGACCCCTCCTTCCCACGGGCCTCCCAGGGCAGCCCCCCTGGGCCGCCGAAGCCTTTATTTTCGTGGTTCGTTCGTTCGTGGTTCGTCGTCCTCCCTGGCCACCTCGGGCCCTGGACCCCCCCCTCCCCCGGCCTCCCAGGATCACCCGCTGGCCTGCCCCTGCTTGCCCAGGGCCCTGGACCCCTCACCTCCCAGCTGGCCCCCTGCTTGCCTCAGCCCTCGACCCCTCCTTCCCCCGAGCCTCCCAGGGCAGCCCCCCTGGGCCGCCGAAGCCTTTATTTTCGTGGTTCGTTCGTTCGTGGTTCGTCCTGGCCACCTCGGGCCCTGGACCCCCCCCTCCCCCGAGCCTCCCAGAATCACCCGCTGGCCTGCCCCTGCTTCCCTGGGCCCTGGACCCCTCCTGCCCACGGGCCTCCCAGGCAGCCCCCCTGGGCCGCCGAAGCCTTTATTTTCGTGGTTCGTTCGTTCGTGGTTCGTCGTCCTCCCTGGCCCTCTCGGGCCCTGGACCCCCCCCTCCCCCGGGCCTCTCAGGATCACCCGCTGGCCTGCCCCTGCTTGCCTCAGCCCTGACCCCTCCTTCCCACGGGCCTCCCAGGGCAGCCCCCCTGGGCCGCCGAAGCCTTTATTTTCGTGGTTCGTTCGTTCGTGGTTCGTCGTCCTCCCTGGCCACCTCGGGCCCTGGACCCCCCCCTCCCCCGAGCCTCCCAGAATCACCCGCTGGCCTGCCACGGGCCTCCCAGGGCAGCCCCCCTGGGCCGCCGAAGCCTTTATTTTCGTGGTTCGTTCGTTCGTGGTTCGTCGTCCTCCCTGGCCCTCTCGGGCCCTGGACCCCCCCCTCCCCCGGGCCTCCCAGGATCACCCGCTGGCCTGCCCCTGCTTCCCTGGGCCCTGGACCCCTCCTGCCCCCGAGCCTCCCAGGGCAGCCCCCCTGGGCCGCCGAAGCTTTTATTTTCGTGGTTCGTTCGTTCGTGGTTCGAAGGCCTTTGGCTGCCCCTGCTTCCCTGGCCCTGGACCCCTCCTGCCCAGGGCCTCCCAAGGCAGCCCCCCTGGGCCGCCGAAGCCTTTATTTTCGTGGTTCGTTCGTTCGTGGTTCGTCGTCCTCCCTGGCCACCTCGGGCCCTGGACCCCCCCTCCCCCGAGCCTCCCAGAATCACCCGCTGGCCTGCCCCTGCTTCCCTGGGCCCTGGACCCCCCTTTCCCCCGAGCCTTCCAGGGCAGCCCCACTGGGCCGCCGAAGCCTTTATTCTCTTGCACAGTTGTGTTCTAGAGCTGGGACGTCTTTATTTTCTTCGTCGTTCGTTCGTTCGTCATTCGTCCTCCCCCCCCCCCCCGGCCACAGAAGGAAATTCCTGGAGGAAGGAGGCGAATGCCTCCTGTCCCTCTCAGCTCCTTGGTGCAAGAGCTAGGGCACGCGTGCCACTTGTTTTTGGCGATAATGGGCATTATAAGGGGGGGGGAGGGCCAGGGGGGCGGTTGCAATGCAAGGCCCCCCCCGCCGTGCGCGCGGCAGCAGTGCCCGGAGCGCGCTGGGGAGGGGGGGGGGGCGTTGCGTTATGGAGGGGGGGGGGGCCGGGGGCTATAATGCCCGCGATGGCCCAAACAATAAGAAACGCGCTCCAGGATCACTGCGGTGGGCCTTCGGACCTTCCACCGACCCCTCGGGGACCTCTGGGGGCCCTGGAACCCTCCAGACACTCTCCAGGAACCTTCGAAAAATTCTGGGAACTTCGAAATCCTTCGCGTAACCTTCCGCGAGCTCCCAGGGGGGGACACTGGAACCCTCGAGGGGTCGCCATGGCGGCACTTGAACCTTTGAGGGACCCTCGGGGTCCCACTAGAAACCTCCAGGAACCCTGCGGGGAACCCAGGAACCTTCTGTAAACCCCTCAAGGGAACCTCCAGGAAGGCCTGGAAACTCTCAGAAGCCCTCGGGGCTCTTCTGCGCACGAGCCCCTCTTGGGAGCGTAAAGCTGTCCGGGAATCTCCAACGTGTACCTTGGGAATCTCCAGGGATTTTCTCGGGGGCCTTCCAGAGGCCCTCGGGGCAGCACTGGAACCTTCCAGGAATCCTCTCGGAGCCCTGGGAAGCTTCAAAATCTTTCCTGGAACCCTCCAGGGGTCGCCGGGACGCCAGGATCTTCCAGAAACCCTCCCGGTAGCCCTGGAACCTCGCAGGAAACGCTTCAGCTCTCTGAAACCTCCCAGAAACACGCCAAGATTGTCCTGCAGCCTGCCGCAAGTTCCCCGAATCATTGAAACCCCAAGCAATGTTTTGGTTGGGCCCTCCCAACATCTCCAGCGGCGCACAAGAAATTTCAAACTTCGACTGGAAAATTTGTCTGTCAAGAAGCCAGCGGGGTGAAGGCGGTGAATCATAATAATAATAATAATATTAATATTATTAATAATAATAATAATTACAATAATAATAATAATAATAATAATACTAATCATACTACTACTAATAATAAGAATAATAATAATAATAATAATAATAATAATAATAAGAAGAAGAAGAAAAAGAAGAAGACACACTTGCAATCCACTGCCCGACTGCTCTGCTACCATGGCAATGCTGGAAAGAGAAAGGGCGCCTGGTATTCGCCGCCGTGCTTGGATCAGCATTCGTTTCAGATGAGCGACTTTCTAGATCGCTCTGCAAGGGGACGGAGGAAGAGTAGCACGAGAAAGAGGCAAGCAACCCTTGGCGCCGCCCAGAGTCCTCCCAGTAACCGGCGGAGGTGTACTCGCCGCCCGAGGCGCCAGATCTGCCGCGGGGCTATCGCCTTCGTCCTCGTCGCCGTCGTGTCGTCGTCGTCGTTGTCGTCGTCGTTGTCCTCCTCCTCCTCTTCCTCCTCCTCCTCGTCCTCCTCCTTCTCCTCCTCCTCCTCCTCCTCCTCCTCCTCCTCCTCCATAGCCCTCCCAAAACTCCCGGCAAGTCCCCCTCGAACCTCCGCCGCCACCTCCTCCGCCCCCCCCCGGCGCCCCCCACCCGCTCCCCCCATCCTCCCTCCTGCCTTCGCCCTTCTCCCTTCTGCCTTCTGCCTCCTGCCTCCTGCCTTCTCCCTCCTGCCCTCTCCCTCCTGCCGTCTCCCTCCAGCCTTCTCCCTCCTGCCCTCTCCCTCCCGCCCTCGTCCCCGCTGCGGGAAGCCCGTCCGGGCCGCCGGCCTGGCCGGGCCACGCGGTGCGGGCACTGAGGCATCCTGGGCTGGCAGCCGAAGAATGCCCGGCCCACGGTTCGTTCTCCCTCTGCTCTTCCCCCAGCCTCCTCCTCGTCCGCATCTCCCCTGGAACTGGAACTGGAAAAGCCGTGCCGTGACGGCGCATCGGCTGCAGTGGCAGTGAATTGAGCAGGGACCGACCGTCCTGGCATTTCTGTAGCCCTACCACGAGATGTTCTTAGAACCCAGACATGTTCTAATAACGGAAACAATGTTCTTGAAACATAAGCACGATGTGTTAAAACAAGACAGACTCCGCCAGAACTGTTCTAAGAACATTTCGTGGGAACCACAACAGGCTCTTAGAACGTGGTCTGGCAGGGCTATATAGGCGAGCCGGGACGCTTCGCCGCTGCTTGACTGAAGTGGGGGTGCAACAAACACATCCTCACAGTGGCTCGCCTGCTTGAACAACCACAAACGGGAGGGGGAGGGGGAGGAGCAAGAGGGGAACTGGCCGGGGCAACAAAAAGCAGGCGTCGATACCGCCACTCCCCCCGGACCTCTCCAGAGGGACGCGCTCCGACCCCGAGGAGAAGTCAGCCGCGGCGACGAGAGGCTTCCAGGACGAGCAGCAGTACCAGTACGGTCAGAACGTGGCCACGGCACGAAGAGGGTCAAAGAACACGCGCCCCTTCGCAGCAGGCCCAGACGACCCCAAACCAAGAGGAGGTCGGTGTGGAAAGAGCCGCAGGAACGGAGCACAGCAGGGCACCCCTCCAGAGCCAGGGTTGGCCTCTCGCTCCTCGCGCCAGCTGTGCCTGCTCCTCCCCTGACCCCTCCCCTCCCGCTGCTGCGCTCCCCCCTCCTCCCCTCCTCCTCCCTGGGGCAGGCGCCCGAGAGGACCAGCACCCATTGCAGCAACCCACCCGCGCCGCCGGCACCGCGGAGGCGCCCCCTGCCGCCCCGCTGCGCGGGGCCCGCTCCCGCCGCGCCCCTCGCCCCGCACCCGGCGGCGGAGGCGGCGCCGCGGGCTGCGGCCGTGAGCTCCTGCACGGCGCGCCGCGGCGGAGGCCCTGGCGGCCCTGGAAGCTGGAAGCCGGCGACCCTGCATGCTTGCACGCCGGGCGTGGTCGCCTGCTCTCGGGCCCCGGGGCCAGCACGGACGGATCCCGCCCGAGAGCATGCAGCGGGGAGGCGGGGTGTCTGGGGCTCCGGTCGTGCTTTTCGGTGCGAGGCTGCACTCTTTCGCAGCTTCGGATCGCGGGGGAGGCCCTGCAATCGGATAGCGTGTCGCTCCGCTCTGCGGGGCGGGAGGCTGGGGAGAGCTGGGGAAGCTGACTGTTGGGGACCGGGACGTGTCAAGGGGCCCAAGGACACACAAATAAACACACACAAATAAAATGATTCCCCATATTTTTCAATACTTTCTGGGTTTTGTCTTCCCACCCAATTCCCATATTTTCCCATATTTACTTGGGGGTCGACGATTAATTGTGTCTGTGTGTTTTTGTCTCCCTCCTGAACGTGGCTAACGTGTCGCGACGAAGCGCGGCAGAAACGGCGGCACGACGTGCCACGCAAACGCTCCTGACCTTACGCCGCGCTGCCCCACGGGGCACAACGCCAAACTCCAATAAAACCTGGCTCCAGACAAGACGTCGACGCTTCGCTGTGGCCCGCCGGCACTTCCGGCCTCCCGGCTGCTCGGACCCTCCGCCGTCGCCCTTGTGCTCCCGCCGGCTTTCCCGCCGAGGGCGAGGTGCGCCGAAGGCGAGGCTTAGGTCTGGCGTGTCCCCCTACAGGGGGATTTTGGTCGAAAAATAAAAACAGTCAAGTATGTGTATGTATGTGTATGTGTATATGTTGATCTATATATATATATATGAATATATATATATATATATATATATATGCATGCATGTATTTGCTTATGTAGATGTATAGGTAGAGGCGTATATATACATATATGCTTATGTAAATGTAAGCACATCGTTCATCTCTAATCGTGCTCATTTCTAATTGTGCTCGTTTCCAATTGCTCGTGGCCCTCTAGTGGCCAGGAAGAGGCCCAGGATAGTACAATTAGACATGAAAGGATCTTGCTCCCCCAGACATCAAATAACTTTCGAAGAAATAGGCATCAACAATGTGCATGTATATGTGTATATGTGTATATGTGTACTATTGCATAGATATGTCTATGTTTGTATATGTATATATGTATATGTATATGTGTATGTCGATGTAGACATGTATGAACATGAATGTGTTTATGTTTATGTGGATGGATACGTATACGGATGTGTGTATATATGTGCATGTGTAATTGTATATGTACATGTACATGAATCATATGCATATGTATATGCATATGTATATATATAGGTGAATGTGTGTACATGTGTGTATATGTCAATGGAGATGCATATGTATATCTAAAGGCATAAGCATATATATATATATATGTACACACATGTGTATGTATATGCATATATGTGTCAATGCCGATACATAAGCATATGTACGTGTACCTACTCTGCCACGCGAAGAGGGGGGTGGGGGAGGGTGTAGGGCTTCTTGGAAGCACCGCTGCTTCTTAGAAGGCGCGGGCCTTATCTATGGATGTAAGGCCGGCGCCTTCTAAGAAGAGGCCTCCGTCTAAGCCCTGTCCCCTCTGCGCGCCGCCAATGTATAACATATCTGGTACAGGGTTGGGGGCCTTCGCCCAGCTGCCTCTTGTCGTCCTGGATGCTCCGGGCTCCCCGGGCCGCCCGGACGGCCTTAAGTGGCGACTCCTGCGACGGCACGGGGCGCCCTCGAGCATCCAGCCCACCTCGCTGGGGCCCAGCTTCCCGGCGAACCTGAGAACCCCAGCTCCCCCTCGGCCTTCTCCGAGACGGTCGAGGTCCTGCCGCGCCTGCCTCTCGAGTGCGCCACAGCCGAAGACAGGGTAACCGACTGCGAAGATGGAGAAAGAGAGGGCGGGCGCAGGCAGTCGGGCAGGACGGAACCCAGGCTCTGCAGCGACACAGGCTCCTTCTCCCCCTTCGAGGTGACGCCTATGCCTGCGCGCCCCTGAGATTTGCGCCCGCGCTGGTCACGTCGAAGGATGGAGTAAATAGAGCGCCGCACGCGCACCCTGGCACCCTGCTCCGGGCCTGGCGCATGGACTCGCCCAGGGCAACCACTGTGCGAGAGAAGCCATCCGCCCTGCCGCAGTATGGAGCCGCCGCCCTGCCTGCCAAATCGAACTTGCTGCGCAGGTCTGCTTCCGCGTTGCTCAACCACTCCCACCATGCGCCCTCCAAATTCGCATGGGCTGGATCACCTGCCTGCCGCGACCGCGCGCGCTGAACTGGCGCCGCATGGCACCCGATCTTGGGCTCCGTCGGGAAGGCCTTCCAGCTCTGGCGAAAGCGCGTCGGGATGATGAGCGACGGCCCCCGCGGCCCAAAAAAGACAACCACGCGCGGGGACACAGGGGGGCCGCGGAGCGCGCGCGCGTCCGACACGCGCACGCACGCACGCCGCCAGACCCTGGACCACCACGAAGTAGTCCAATCTACTCCCAGCATCCGACGCAAAGCAGGCGGGCCCCGCGGGGGCGACGACCGTTGCCTTCGGGATCTGGCACCACCTGGCTATGGGGGGCCTCCTCTGGCGCGACGTTTCAATCCTGCCAATGATCTATGGAATCGTCGACCTGCGTTACGCTCGGCCAAAATCGCCCAGCCACTCCCAGGATACCCGCTTCTCCGACGGCAGCGCATGTCCATATAGCGAGATCACATACATGCCGCGAGGGAAAATCACGTTGGCCGTGACGATCTTCAGGCGGCGCCCAACGCGCGGCGCAACCCCGAACTTGCCGAAGCCAGCCCCGGCGAACGGCACGTGCGAGGCCAGGGCAGTGAGCACTCCTCCTGTGCTCTCGACCGGGGTGGGCCCCGCGCTGCACGCCTGGCCGAAGGCGCCATGCAGCCCGCACCCGGCGAGCCATGGCGACGCCGAGCGGATCCTCTCGCCGCCCTTGATGCGATGCCCCTGGCCGAAGACCACGCGCGGCTTGTTCTCGCCCCCCCAGCTGCGCTGCCAGTCTATGGCCGCCTGCAACGAAGACCACGAGTTGGCGCTGGCCGTCCAGAAGAGCCACGTCTTGCGCGCACGGCTAACCTTGGCACGCACCCGACGCGCAGGCGAGCCTCCACACGACGCCGCAGCAGAGGCCGCAGTCGCCCCGCTGGCCGTCCTCGACCCTCTCGTGGCCGCAGCAGTCCTCGGCGCCACCGACGTGCATGAGGCCTGCGCCCTTGCCTCCTCCAGCGATCCCACCCGCCGAGAACTCGACCCTCCCTCTCGGGCTGGGCCCCCGCCAGCCCAGGGGGTCTCGGAAGGTTCGCGCAAGCGGGTGGTCCCAACCTTCTTGGGAGGGCCGGGCGCTGGCCGCGACGCATCTGCACGGGAAGCCGCCCCAGAAGCAAAGGGCGCCAAGGCCGAGGAACAGCATGAGGGTAAGGGAGTGCGACTTCCTGGGGCTGAATCCCAGCCCCCCCCCCCTGCCCATCGGGCCCCTGGCCCTCTGACCCCGCGGGCCCGCTGCAGCCGACGACCCCGAAGCTCCCACGAGCGGCGCCTCCACATTTGACTGCAAATCGCGGAACAGCATCGAGTCGAACGTCAGCTCGCGGCGGACCGTTGGAACAGAGAAGCCGACCGCCTCCCACTTAACGTCCACCTGGTTCTGCTGCCAGAAGTCGGACATGCTGGCGACCCCGATCAGCGAGCTAAGCGAACGACTTCCTAGCCCGCTTGACCGGGAGGGCGGCCACCGCTTTACTTCCGCTTGGCTGCCTCAACCACCTTTGGGGTGGCTCCTTTGGCTGCCTTGAGCTCCTCGGCGGCCGCTCGCAATGCCGCCTCTCTGTCAGCGAAATGCGCGCCCTCCAGCAGCTCCATGTCGGCTTCGTCGTCGCCGTCGTCAACTGGGACCTCGGTGCCGCCAGCCCAGCAGCTGCGCCGCCAGGAGGATGAGCACCAGCGCCACCGACTTCGGGCCCCGCTGCTGCCGCTGCCTGCCACGTGGCCGCCGCTGCCTCGGACTGCATCCTCTGGAGGGCCGCCAGGGCCGCCATGCCTTTCTGAGACTTGGCGACGCTCTCGCCCAGGGCTGCGCTGGCAGCCACGAGCGGGTCGGCAATCTCCTCCGCTTGCAGGCAGAACAGGGTCTGCTCAGCCTTGGCCAGTTCCTCCCTGCGCGCCACTAGCGAGGAGTCCACCTCGACCAACTCCACCTCGATAGACTCCTTCTGCTGGCGGAGAGGCTGCGCGCGACCTTCGAGCTCGCCGATCTTGGCCCGCAGATTCTCCACCTTCCAGCGCGCCGTGCGAGCCGACGGGTCCTTGGGAGCGGCCGCCAGCTTCGCCTTCTCCTTCTCCGCCTCTTCCAGCTTCGCCGCGTCGAGCCCCTCGCCCTTGAGGAACTGCACGACGTCAGCGAAGGAGAGGCCCCTGGCCCCAGAGCCTGGGCCCGCAGGGGCCTGGGACTTCCAGGGCGACTGCTTGCCCGCACTCTCCGACGCGGAGAGCTCGGCGACCTTGGCTGCCAGATCGCGGATCGTTTTGAGAAGAGCGCCGCTGGAGCCAACCTGCCGCCCCCTTGCCCTGCGGCATTCGCCCAGGACCGCCTGGCACAGCTGCTGCCGCCTTCGCCGCGGCCCGCGCCGCCACCTGGATGCGGTGTGGGGCGGCCTGGATGGGTGGCCCTGGAGCACCCCTGGCGGGCGACCCGCGAGGCCCAGTTGGACACCTCGCCGCATCCGCACGCCCACAGCGGCGTTCGCGGCCCTGCCAACACGTCCTGCTCTGCCATCGACAGCGGGCGCACGCTGGCGTGGCGAGAACTGCACCACATTGACTCGTGCCCACGAGCCGCTTCGAAGCACGTGGGCACAAGCTCGAGTTTCACCTGGTATCAGCTCGAGCCGAAACGGCCGAGGAGGAGGAGGAGGAGGAGGAGGAGGAGGAGGAGGAGGAGGGCTCGGATTCTGGGGCCGAAGCAAGCAGGCAGAGCAGCAGCCAAAGAGGTGCGCCCGCGCCCTGGGCACCGTGCGCCGAAAGGGCCGGACGAGCACAGCTTCGGCTGCCTCTGGGGCGAGCGAGCGGAGCGGGCCGTGGCTGCCGTGCAGGGCCTGGCTCGCGGTGTGCCCGCCCCCCTGCGTGCACCCCTGCCAATCGAGCCGCGCGCTCTCGAGCGCGTGGGCTGGGCACCTGCTGGTGCTGTCTTCCTTCTCATC
>CAUYUJ010000942.1:0-2500 GCA_963575745.1 Prorocentrum cordatum
CTGTACTGGGTGGGTGAAACGCAGGGAGGAGGGAGAGGGGGGGCCACGAAACGCTGTACTGGGCGGGGGGACGCATGCGGACGGTAGCACTGGGACCTTCGGTGGGGCTCCCTATGGGGCCACAAGACGCTGTACTGGGTGGGTGAAACGCAAGGAGGAGGGAGGAGGGGGCCACGAAACGCTGTACTTGGTGGGGGGGACGCATGCGGACGGTAGCACTGGGACCTTCGGTGGGGCTCCCTATGGGGCCACGAAACGTTGTAATGGGTGGGTGAAACGCAGGGAGGAGGAGGAGGGAGGAGGGTAGGAGGAGAGGAGAGGAGGAACGCGGGAACCGTCCCTTCAAAACGAGAACCCAACACCACAGGATGGTTGGGGAAAAACGCAAATACTTGAGCGCTGTCAGCTTTGCCATGTCGCACGTGCCCCTAAGTGTCCCGAATGCTCGCAAGATGTTTTCTTCGAGGGCCAAAAGAAACAAACAAGAGGGATTGAACAGTGTCGTAAGTACATCGAATGATGGAACCCCCTTCCCGCTGACCCTTCCCCGCCGGGGGGGAGGTCCTACGGGGTGGTGCGGCCCGGGTCGAAGTCCCCGGGGGTGGTCCAGGGGGGTGGTCCCGGGGGAGCGTTCGCACGCCCCTGCCGCATCCATCTCGGCACACCCCTCCCGCGTTTCGTGGCCCAAAGCCGCAGCGGCTGAGCCCGCCGCATCAATTCCGGCATATCCCTCACACGCTTCGTGGCCTCAGAGGGAGCTCCACAACGGGTTCCAGCGGCTGCGTTCGCATGCGCCCGCCGCACCAAGTCCGGCACACCCCTCACACGTTTCGCGGCCCCATAGGGAGCTACACCGAAGACGATAATCAGAAGCGCATTACTCACAACTGCACATGGTTGGGTCCTTCTCCGAGCTGCTTCCTAGGGTTCTGCCTGATTCCGCGTCGTGCGCCCGAATGACTGTCGAATCAAACGGGGGAAACGGTGCTACTAGTAGTGGTAGGTGCTTAGTGTGCATTGTAATAATCGCAGTAGTGGTAGATGTCATAGTAGTAGCCCTAGTCGTAGTGGCAGTAGTAGTCAGGCGTAGTGTTAATAGTAATACAATAGTAAAAATGTTAGTCGTAGAAGGGGTAGCGGTAGTATCAATAGTAGTCGTAGTAGTAATACGAGTCGTAATAGTAATTGTAGTCGTAGCCGACGTCGGAGTAGTGGTAGTAGTAGCAGTCGTCCAAAATTATAATGACACTAACAGCCGTAGTCGTAGCAGTAGTACTAGTACTAAGGAAAAGATACTGCAAATATACGTTGTAGCAGTAGTAATTGTCGTGAGGGGGTTAGTAATAAAAGTAATAATCATAGTAGTAGTAGTAGTAGTAGTAGTAGTAGTAGTAGTAGTCGTCGCAGCCGTAGCAGTAGCAATAGTGCTAGTAGAAGTCGTGGTAGTAGTGGTAGTATTAGCGGTAGTAGGAATAATAATAATGATAGCGATACTACGAATATCAAATGTAGTCGTAGTAGAACAAACAACTGTCGTCGTAGTAGTAGTAGTAGTAGTAGTAGTAGTAGTAGTAGTAGTAGTAGTAGTAGTAGTAGTGGTAGCCTTAGTAGTCGTAGCAAGGATAGTCCTAATACTAGGAGGTGGTGGTAGCGCTAGTACCAATATTGATGGTGGTGGTTTGAATGTGGTAGTGGTAATGATAATCGTACTGGCAGGTAGAAGCAATAGTAGCGTCGTAGTGGACCGTCGTAGGCCGTAGTAGTCGTAGGACGCCTCTGTCCTAGGTGTAGTAGTTGACGTAATGGAAGTGGTGGTGACAATAGTAGCAGGAATAGTACTAGTAGTGGTAGTAATAGTAGTAGTAGTAGTATTAGTAGTAGTAGTAGTAGTGGTAGTAGTAGTAGTAGCAGTAGTAGTGGTAGTGGTAGTAGTAGCGGGGAAAGGAATAGTAGTAGTAGTAGTATTAGATCTAGTAGTAGTAGTAATAGTAGAAGTAGTCGTACTATTACTAGTAGTAGTAGTCGTGGTAATACTAGTAGTAGTAGTAGTAGTAGCAGCAGCAGTAGTAGTAGTAGTAGTAGTCGTGGTAATACTAGTAGTAGTAGTAGTAGTAGCAGCAGCAGTAGTAGTAGTAGTAGTCGTCGTTAGTCGTAGTAGTAGTAGTAGTAGTAGTTAGTAGTAGTAGTAGTAGTAGTGGTAGTAGTAGTATAGTAGTAGCAGCAGCAGCAGCAGCAGCAGTTAGTAGTAGTAGTAGTAGTAGCAGTAGCAGTAGCAGTAGCAGTAGCAGTAGCAGGAGCAGGAGCAGGAGCAGCAGCAGCAGCAGCAGCAGCAGCAGCAGCAGGCAGCAGCAGCACTAGTAGTAGTAGTTAGTAGCTAGTAGGAGGAGGAGGAGGAGGAGGAGGAGCAGCAGCAGCAGCAGCAGCAGCAGTAGTAGTAGTAGTAGTAGTAGTAGTTAGTAGCACTAGTAGTAGGAGTAGTAGTAGTGGAGGTTGGTAGTAG
>CAUYUJ010000942.1:15000-55000 GCA_963575745.1 Prorocentrum cordatum
TACTACTACTACTACTACTACTACTACTACTACTACTACTACTACTACTACTACTACTACTAATAATAGTAATACTACTACTACTACTACTACTACTACTACTACTCTACTACTACTACTACTACTACACTACTACTACTACTACTACTACTACTACTACTACTACTACTACTACTACTACTACTACTACTACTACTACTACTACTACTACTACTACTACTACTACTACTACTACTACTACTACTACTACTACTTACTACCTACTACTACTACTACTACTACTACTACTACTACTGCTACTACTACTCTACTACGGATGCAAATACGGATTTGACTACGACTATGCTTGCGACGAATGCATACAGCAGCAATGATAATCCGCCACCGTACCCCGAGACACGATTTTTTGGAAAGTCCTCAAGTCCTTTGAGTCCTCAACCCTACGTCCTGCAGGACCTTTCAACCCGCAGACGGAATTCTGGGCGCTCTCGGGCACTTCTGGGCGCTCCTGAGCGCCTCAGGGACTTCCCGCATGACTTCTTCGGAACCAAGACAAACCCAAACAGCCCAAGAGGACCCCAAGAGGTCTCCAGGACGGTCCAATACCGCCCCGAATCGCCCGAGATTGATCCAAAACGCTCAAGATGGCCTCCAGACGGCCCAAGAGGCCTCCAAGACGACCCAAGAAGGATCCACGAGTCCCCCAAGAGAGCCCAGAGGGTACAAAATCATTGATGTTCCCGTTGTTATGTGACAATCTTCGCGTTCTCGCCTTTTCGGGCCTTCGACACTCCAGGACGGCCCAAGAGGCCCCAAAAATCGCAGCAAGACGGCCCAAGAGTCCCCAAACAGGGCCCCCAGACGGCCAACGAGGGCCCGAAGGCGACCGAAGAGGCCCCCCAGGAGGCCCCCCAGTGGGGCTCAAAAGAGAGAAAGCGAAGGTGCCCTGGGGCCCAGATAGCGCCGGAGACCGACAAGAAGCCCACAAGACGCCCCCCAGGGCCCCAAAAGAGGTCCGAGTATACCCCCAGAAGCCCCCAATGGGCGCCAAAAAGGCCCCCGAGAAGCCTCCAAGAGGCTCCCAAGAGGCCCCCGCGAGGCCCCTGGAGGCTCCTAAGAGGCATCCAAGGTGGAGGTACAACATGAGGCCCCCAAGAGGGCCTTTGACCCACAACCATCCAAGACAGCTTTGTCCCACAACCTTGGCACGATGGCGGGATTGGCCCAAGGGCACTAGATACAGTTACGAATCCGAGGAAACACGCCGGGTCGAATCTGGGTCTTCGTAATCCTCATTTCCGAACTCCATGTCGATCGCAAAAACTTCAAAAGGCAAAACTCTGTCTGAAAAAAAACCGAGCGAAGGACCAAGCCACATGCAGCTGCGAGTGTCGAATTGTGGGTACCGCTTTCAGTGGAGCATCCTACGGGGCCGTCAAGGATGTGAGGGGTGTGCCGAAATTGGCGCGGTGGTACCATGCGAACGCAGCCACTGGGGCATTCGGTGGAGCTCCCTATGAGGCCACGAAATGTGTGAGGGATGTGCCGAAACGGGTGCGGCGGTGCCATGCGAACGCAGCCGCTTGGGGCCTCGGTGGAGCTCCCTATGGGGCCACGAACCGTGTGAGGGGTAGGCCGACATGGGCCGCTGCGGCCTTCGGTGGAGCTCCTGGTGGGGCCACGAAACGTGTGAGGAGAACGCCGAACTGGGCGCGGGGGGGCCATGCCAACTTTGCCAGTAGGAACTTCGGTGGAGCTCCATATGGGGCCACGAAACGTGTGATGTGTACCGAAATTGGCGCGGTGGCGCCATGCGAACGCAGCCGCTGGGACTGTGAGGGACTGGGCCGAAATGGGCGCTGTGGTGCCATGCGAACGCAGCCGCTGAAGCCTTCGGTGGAGCTCCCTGCGGGGCCACGAAGCGTGTGGGGGGCGTGCCGACATGCTTTGCAGCTACACGCGACGGGCAGATGCAGTGGCGGGAGGAGGGAGGAGGGGGACGAGAGGAAGCGGACTCGACACCACAGGATGGCTGGGAAAGACTCGCACGGCGAACAAAAAAGCTCTCCGGTGATGTATCCCCCTCCTGCCGCAAGGGGGCGGAGAGGCCTTGCCGGCCTGGCGCCCGCCGCCGCCGGAGTCCTGGCGGGCCGCGCGCAGGCGGCGCGCGCAGATGGCAGGATCCACGCTGGCGCGCGCCCGAGGGAGGAAACGGAGGGAGGAGAGCGGGGAGAGAGCGGGGAAGAGAGCGAGGACGAGAGCGGGGAAGAGAGCGGGGAAGAGAGCGGGGAAGAGAGCGGGGAAGAGAGCGGGGACGGCGGCGGCGGCCGAGCCAAGGCCGCCGCCCTTCGGCCCGCGCCGCTCCCGGCGGATCGGGAGGCGGCGTCCGGTGAGGGAGCCACCCGGCAGAGCCAAAACAAAGAAATACCACATAACCATAAGCTTTCAGGGGTCCGCGCGGACCTCTGGGATCGGCGCTGGGCACCCTGGCGGCGTCTCCGACGCCGCCCCTGCCGCGCTCCGAGCGCCAGAGAAAGTGGTCAACCCGCCGATCCAAGGACTCCGCGCGGACGTCCAACAAAAACGTGTATGACATTATGTTGCTCTTCTTCGGTCGGTACCGAATCGGGAGGCGGCTTCTGGTAAAGACACTGTTAGAGGAAAAAGAACTATGCACATACACCGATTCTGGCCGGGCCCATCCTGAGCCCAGGATCGGTGCATACGCCCTCCTACCTTGGCCAGGAAGGTATATGCACCGATCCTGGGTCAAGGATGGGCCTTGCCAGGATCGGTGCATGTGCATAGTTCGCTTCGCCCGAACCGTGCCACCCACAAGGGACCGCAGAAGAAGGAACCAAGGCCACCGAGAACGCGACCCCTGGGCGGTGGCACGCCCGAGCGCCATCCAGTACAGGACGACACTCGGGCGTGCCAGCGCCCAGGGAGGCCTTACCAACATGACGCCTGCCGTCGCCCGTCCTGGCGGGCTGCGCGCAAGCGCCGCGCGTAGAGGGCAAGAGAGGTCAGCATCGGATCAAGAGGCAGTTTCTGGTAGGTACAGCCATCGTGCTCCCACACGGTAACACACAACAGGGAACGAAGGAGTTTTTCTGGCCACGGCGAGCCTCGGCTTCGAGTAGGTTCCCCGTGGAACGGCCCGAAGGCCACGGCCCCTCCTGAGCCCGCAATGGCCCTTTTGCGTTTCAGCTTTTCCTGTGTTCGGCCTCTGGGGGCCCTCGCCGGGCCCCGGGCCCGTCAAAAAACGACCAAAGGTGAAAAGCTGGCTTGGGGAAATTTGAAGCTGGTCGGGAGGCCCAGCCAGCAGCATACGCCCAACTCTGTTATACCGTATCAACGATAGGCCCAGAAGTAGGAGGGAGCCGCGAAAGCAGCGATACATCTCAAGAGTAAGGATGATGTCTTTCTGTCTCGATGTATGGTAGAGCGGATCAGAAAGGCAATCAAATAGGTGGCCGGTCACTGGGCCGAAATGGCCGCGGACAAACGCTCGATACATCTCGCCTTTGCCATTCCTCTTTTAGTCGGGGGGGAGAAGACGAAGCGTGAGTCCGCTACCGGCCTTACTCAGCAAAACAGCTACAGTACACAAGGTAGGCAGCAGCCGGCGAGCTCAACCTAGGCAGGTTACGCCGCAAGCAAGTTGCCCCGCTGGCAAGTTACCCTGCAGGCAAGTTCCCCCGCAACTTACTACCCCTAAGGCGGCTCAGATGGTCTCGTCTGGCCCGCCCTGTAGGGAGTGCGTCGTTTCAAATCGTGCTTGAAGGATTGCACTCCTTCCATGAGGAGCATTTCTCTATCGATGCCCCCCTTGGTGTGGCCATCCGCAGTCTTATCGCGAGTGTCACACACCTCGCTCCATCAGGTGCCGTATCCATCTAATATGACCCAAGAGTGTACACGTAGTCGGTTTCTTCAGGTCTTTGCTTGGCAAGGACTTGAAGACGGATGATGCACCAATGGTTACAGTGACCTCGATGCTTAGGCCGCCCATCTCAAATACATACTTCAGCTGAGTGGGTGTCAGCGGCCCGGCGTGGAGTTCGTGCAACGTGACAATAGTGGATGGTAAGATCCCAAGTTGCGGGCCACTGCTAGTATTTGAGCGGATTTGCAAGCGATGAGACTTGCAGTACGCGTCGGCAAGATGGCCGACGGGCTTACCAGCATGCGCGTGTCCACGCCTTAGCAGATTTGCCCCGCAAACACCATAGCCTTTGACTTCGTCATCAGCATCGCCGTTCAGGCGACGGTAGCCGGAGTCGCTATGCAGAACGACCTCGCCAGATGGCGTCATCGCTTGACAAGCGACCTTCTGAGGGCAGGCCTGCAACTTCCTGATGATCGCGCTAAGTCGTCGCATTTGCACATTGGTCGGTTCTTGGAAGCGCTGCAGTGATACAACATAGACCATCAACCACACTTGTCCGATAAGGGCGTAAGCCAGAGCACCTCTGAGGCTGAATTATCCTGGCGACGGGCCCCACCATATGCAGTTGTGTGCACCGCAACTGTAAATATGTTCTTCGGTGGAGCTCCCTATGGGGCCACGAAGCGCTGCACTGGGTGGGGGGGAACGCATGCGGGCGGTAGAACTGGGGCCGTCGGGCGAACTCCCTATGGGGCCACGAAACGCCGTAGTAGGTGGGGTGAAAATGCCAAATTTCGTGTGCGGGACGCATGCGGGCAGTCCCACTGGTGGCTTCGGTGGAACACCCTATGGGGCCACGAAACGTATGAGGGGTGTGCCACACTTGGTTTCCAGGACGCATGCGGACGGTCCCACTGGGGGTTTCGGTGGAGCTCCCTATGGGGCCACGAAGCGCTGCACTGGGTGGAGGGGAACGCATGCGGGCGGTAGAACTGGGGCCGTCGGGCGAACTCCCTATGGGGCCACGAGGCGCCGCACTGGGTGGGGAGAAAATGCAAAACCTGGTGTGCGGGACGCATGCGGGCAGTCCCACTGGTGACTTCGGTGGAGCTCCCTATGGGGCCACGAAACGTATGAGGGGTGTGCCAAATTTGGTTTCGGGGACGCATGCGGACGGTCCCACTGGGGGCTTCGGCGGAGCTCCCTGTGGGGCCACGAAGCGTTGTACTGGGTGAATGAAAATGCCAAATTGAGTTTCCGAGACGCATGCGGACGGTCCCACTGGGGGCTCCAGTGGAGCTTTTTACGGGGTCACGAAACGCCGTAGTGGGTGATGTGAAAATACCAAAATTGTGTTTCAGGGACGCATGCGGACAGTCCCACTGGGGGCTTCGGTGGGGCTCTCTACGGGGCCACGAAACGCCGTACTGGGTGGGGTGAAAATGCTGAAGTAAATTTCCGGGACGCACGCGGACAATCCCAGGGGTTTCGGTGGGGCTCTCTACGGGGCCACGAAGCGCTGTACAGGGGGGGGGGACGCATGCAGACGGTAGCACTGGGACCTTCGGTACTGGGCGGGGGGGACGCATGCGAACGGCAGTACCGGGACCTTCGGTGGGGTTCCCTGCGGGGCCACGGAACGCTGTACTGGGTGGGGGGGACGCATGCGGACGGTAGCACTGGGACCTTCGGTGAGCCTCTTTATGAGGCCACGAAACGCTGTACTGGGTGGGGGGGGCGCATGCGGACGGTAGCACTGGGACCTTCGGTGGGGTTCCCTATGGGGCCACGAAACGCTGCACTGGGTGGGGGGGACGCATGCGGACGGTAGCACGGGACCTTCGGTGGGGTTCCCTATGGGGCCACGAAACGCTGTGCTGGGGGGGAGGAGGGGGGCGCATGCGGACGGTAGCTCTGGGACCTTCGGTGGGGCTCCCTACGGGACCACGAAACGTTGTACTGGGTGGAGGGGACACATGCGGACGGTAACACTGGGGCTCCCCATGGGGCCACGAAACGCTGTATTGGGCGGGGGGGACAAATGCGGACGGTAACACTGAGACGTTCGGTGGGGCTCCCTATGGGGCCACGAAACGCTGCACTGGGTGGGGGGGGCGCATGCGGACGGTAACACTGGGACCTTCGGTGGGACTCCCTATGGGACCACGAAACGCTGTACTGGGAGGGGGGGCGCATGCGGACGGTAGCACTGGGACCTTCGGTGGGGCTCCCTATGGGGCACGAAACGGTGCACTGGGTGGGGGGGACGCATGCGGACGGTAACACTGGGACCTTCGATGGGGCTCTCTATGGGGCCACGAAGCGCTGTACTGGGTGGGGGGGACGCATGCGGCCGGGAGCACTGGGGCCTTCGGTGAGGCTCCCTATGGGGCCACGAAACGTGTGAGGGGTATGCTGAAACTGGCGATGATGCTGATGATGATGATGCTGATGATGATGATGATGATGGTTGATGTTGATGGAGGAGGGAGAAAGGGGAAGAGGAGAGGAGAGAAGAGGAGGAGAACGCGGGGCGACGTCTCTTCAAAACGAGGACCCAACACCACAGGATGGTTGGGAAAAACATATCAGTTACCATCTTCGACGCCTTAGCCTCAGCATCTGCGCCCGTGAGTTCACGATGCTGGGGATGGGACGGAGCTGTTTCATAAAGTCGTCTTGGTCAAGAGTAACATTGCCGTCGCTGTACTTAGCACATCTCACGGCACAGTTGGTACACGCGTGTCATCTGTAACTACATTCCACAAAAGTATCCTCGCACCATTTGACGCACTTGTCGATGGTTTCCTCGGTACCGACCATGTAGGCACCGACCTGGTATATCACCCACCTGTTTGGCAGTGAGAAGGTCAGCGCCCGTCTCAAACTCTTCGCCTTAAGACGCGGGTCTGAGACCGCAGCCCCCCAGGGCCCCCCTGAACTTCAGTGAGAAGGCTCTTGGTGCATCGCTGGTGCCAGCGCCCAGTTCAAGGCACTGCAAACAACGTTTTGACTCATCATAGCGCCCGAATCCTGGGAGAGATATGAACGCAGATGCTGAGCCAGGTCGCAACGCAAAGCACGCCGCGCGTTGCCTTCCACCCGTTGCGAGCTCTTGATAAGTAAGTCCCTTCAGGAAGGACGCTGCCGCGCTGGCGAGCAGTCGCTGGTTCGACCGCCGCGCCGTTCCTGAGCACGTTTCTACATCGAAGGCTTCGAGGTCCATGAAACCCCGAAATACCGGGCGACATGTAATGGCGCGCTCCATACCGCCCTTCTCGACCTGAGCAAATCTCCATCTATAGATACGTATATCGAAGTCATGATGCGTGACGCCGTGGGTATATCTGGTACTTTGAAACGCTCGTTGTCAAACCATGTCTTGAGTTCAGTAAATACGGCCTTCGACGCCTTGACTGGATTCGCCCGAATATCTGCCTTCGCGAGAAGGACGTCTTCTTTGACGGCTACAGCTCGTTCACCTGCAGCGGTCACTTATACTCGCATAGTGGCGGCACGGTCGAAATTCAATATCCTATGTTGTTGTTCGAAAAAGCCTATCCTCGACACTTCCGTCGTGAAGCAGAGTTCCACACATTGTCCTTGCTCGTCGGAGTCTCATCCGCTGCTGTCATCTCCGTCATTGGAGCAGAATGGGGCATGATATGTCTCAATTGTGTAAATGTCCTGTGGGTTACCCCACGCTGGCAGGCGCCCCTGTTCTTCAGCTACTGTGACCAGTACGCTGTTATGAGAAATCATATGTGTGGCTACAGTATAGAGTTATTCTATTGGAGTTGCCTGCAGCAGCCCCCTTTCGTCTCGCATTTCTGCATACCACACTCCCATGATGCGCGGCTCGAGGTCCGCCTCTGACTCCTCATAGATTGCGGGAAGCCGGCCGTCTTCCTGTGGTGGTTCGGCTTCTGGGGCCCCCCTGGGATCACTGCCTTGCGCTGGCACGTCGTCCACTTCTTCGAACTTCGTCATATCTTGATCGAAGCCCGCTTGAGGTTTGGTGGACTTCAGGCACTGGATGATTCTAGAGTGCGCTGATCCACTTATGTCTTGAATGTTTAGGGCAGTGCCTTCAGCTTCACAATAATAATGAAAACACGTCGCTATCATAGTGCACCAGCGTAAAACTACCAGCATACGTTACCGGAGGTAGCTTATGAATGCCCTCAGTTAACCGAACAGAAACCACGCATTCGATACGAAAAAATCCTGATGAAGCACTGAAGAGCCAAGTGCACATTTGAAGATAATCGGCTCGGGCTCGTCATCTGGAGCACTCCCTTTTCGGTCGACAGGTATCCGAAGGTCCTAGCAGGTCGCCCCGCAAGTAGACTGGCTACGAACGCCAACGCAGTCCGCAATGCTGCATTGCCCAAGCCAATCTCACACGTGACCATGGCCGAAATGCACAACGGATGCCTTGCATCACCACGCTGGCCTTGTACACAGCGACCCCCAGCTCTCACGATAACTTGGCCCCTGCCAGAATCGTTCCGCACAACCGGGATGGGCCCATTCCAGCCACCCCAAACGTCTATCGTTCCTGTGGGGCGATGGTAGTCATATTGATCTCCTTCATTATGATACTGCTGACCATTGATGGTCGTCTTGGTCCGTAGTGCACGGCTTGCTTTTGCTATTGCAACGGCTTGTGTAATAGCCTCAATGATTACCTGGCGGATAATCTACTCTCAAGTATGATCGGATGTCTCTGCATGTCTTTCGCGATCAAGAACGGGCAAGTCAGGCAATATCGCAGGTTGTCGGCCAAACAATGCGTTGCATGGAGATACCTCGTTGACAAAGGTAGACGCCTTGGCGGCAAAGAGAGCCCCATGAAAATAGTCTGGTGAACACAAGTGGTATGTCTAACCTACTGAGTTCAGCCTCCATGACATGAAGTGAATGTCGTAGTACGCCACTTCTCGCTTCAATGGTAGTGGCGCGTGGTCCCCCCGCACCCTTAGCTCAGCGCTCTTTGTCTGAAGGACTGCCTTTGCGGTGACTTCATTGAGGGCACCCTCTCCGTCAGAGTATAGTACTTTGGCAGGTCTGAATTGCATCCAGCACTGATGGTGCGCATCGAGGATGCTGGTCATAGCTGCCTGGCATCGATTCCAGCACCGCATCGAATGCAACGATCGATTATGAAATACCTTATGCTCCTGCTTGTAGAACTGTAGACCGCATTCGACTTCAGCATTGAACTTGCCAGGAAGTGCGGTAGACGACATCATAGTCTGCCCAAGCTTTTCCCAAGCCCCGCACTCCTGGCATGGGTCACAGACGCCTTTTATCAAGCTCAGCCTAACGCTATCCAGACCAGCCTTGGTTAAAATGAGTCCCATCTTAGGCTCCTCGGCGTGGAACCATCGCAGATGTAGTTTTCGTAACTCGCGCGCTACCACGCTTGGGTCAGGGCCGCGTAGGTTCTGCAAGCTGATCTGCACGCCAAACCTTGACCAGCCTGGAGGCCTTGGACGAGCAGCAGGGTCACCGGCATGCGGCTGTGAAGATGGATTACCTCCCTGTTGTCGCCCACGTCTGGCTGCTATTTGTGGTCGTCGTCTGCGGTCGCCCGAACTGCTGGCGCCACTTGAAGCAGGTTGCCCCGCAGCCGGCTTAGCGGCGCGTCTGCCTACTGCAATGTCGCGGCTGCTGGCGCCCGCAGCCGGCCCAGCTCTGAAGCCAAGTTTCGGAGCTCGTAGCCGAGCAACTTGTTTGGCGGCCGGCGCCTCGGAAGCAGCTGCCGCCGCAGGCGGTGGTGCGCCAGACGCAGCTGCCGCCGCAAGTGGCGGGGCTGCTGGTTCAACAGGGGCTGGAGGCCCCTGTCCGAGATCGTCGAGCAGCTTCCACGGTTCGACGAATTGCTCTGCAGTTCCACATTGTTATTCCACATTGTTCTTCTCGCAGTTTGGACAGTCCTAGTAATAATCCTCTGTGTCGTACCACCTACAAAATTAAGGTTTTCTGCTGCGCGATGGGGAGTGCACGTCGACGTGATCAGCACGCGCAGGGCGCCCCCATCCCCCTGATGGCGGCCGCGCGAAACGCCCGTCGGGATGTCGAAAGATCGCCAGGTCATCCAAATCGAAACCACGCGCGTTCGTGACAAGAACAAATGACGCATGAGGATGATCATGACATGGATCACGGCTAACTGCGAAAATATCACGTGCAATTTGAACTGCTTCTACGAGGAGAGGGTGCATCTTCGGAGCATACTCTGCTGCATTGGCCAATTCCTTGTTGCAGTCCGAAGCACGTTGGTGATGGCCAGAAATTACACCGCTCGTTGTCAAACGGTGTGAGTTGCGAACGGCGGCAGGCCATTATTCAAATCGGTTTGCGTATTAGTGCACCATGGGAGTGACGAAGGCCCGCGGTGCATTGGTCTACGCTGCCCTTGCGATTGCTCTCGCGCATAGCTGGTGTCGTCCATGGCGGCACTTCATCCTGCCATGCACCCACTGGTGGTTCACGTAGGTAGAACCGTCGGCGATCGCCTTGACGCACGGACACCCTTCCATAAGAACTTGATTCATGGAAGGTCTCCCTTGCGATGTTCATACCACGTGTCATAGTTGACCTTCGCGTTGAAGTTGAGGGGTAGTCCAGTAGTTATGCAGTTAGGTTGTTGGGCTGTTATCTTCACACAACATGCACCCGAATAATGCACCACTGCATCCTGGACTTCCTTGTTTCCAGAAGTCAACGTAAGAACTTTGGTCGAAGTTACCCCCTGAGGAGTAACCTCGGCTAACTGCCAATTGCGATGTCCCCCGTTACCTCCGCATAATTCCAGCATGTACACCTCGATATTTCGCCCGCAACACAAGGTTGGGATTGTGGAACACATCAGCGCGCGTCCGCAGGTCCCGCCGGCAACGCCACGAAGATTTCCCCATCTGCATCACAGTCAGAACCCAGAGGAACATCAGTGTAGTATGCTCCACATCCAAGGCCCTTCAAGTCCTCGCCGCAATCGCCATCGCCGTCTTCGACCTGTTTGGGCATTTTGCGCAGTTACTTGCCGGCTTATTTGTCAGCTTTCTGCTTCTCTGTCTGTTATATCCAAGCATCAATAGGTAGCGCTGCTTGTTGTTGCTCATTGTCGGGCACAGAACAGGAGGCAGCGCGCGGCCAAGCTCAATCGAGGGGGGGGGGGGGGCACGATCGTCATCGACGGTCGCAACCCACCTTGGGCGCGGCCGCTGCCCCCCCATTGCTGAGCAGAGCTGGGGCCGGAGACACCCAGCACAGTCGAGTACTGATGTTAGTCACTCCACTCGGCAACGAAGCTATCCAGTTGCATCCGGCTGGTTGATCGAGAACCTTGACATCCTGCATGATAGTATTCTCGCCAAGGTTCGTCGTTACCCGGCGTGCCACATGGCCCCAGCGAGGGCCATTCTTAGGAGACCGGACGCAAGTCCGAGCTCCATATCTATTCGAGCGCGCACGCTGAGATGCACAGCACTTGTATAAATTGTCTGCGTCATGTGTATAGATTTGGCCAATCAGTCGCGCAGCAATCATAGCGATTGTTTTGTTCCGCCATTCCGCCCTCTGGGCGCCTTGGCCGCAACAGTCCAACTCACGTTCTGCTCTCTCGGCAGGTTCCCCCGCAACAAGGCGCGCGCCTTTCCATGGGTCAACTGGAATGCGCGCGCACGTCGCTGCCACCTGCAAGTACCAACCGTTCGGCCAACAGCGCGAGCGATCGAACTTAAGACCGAAATCACAACATCGCATTCGCATGAGTTGCAAGCCTATTTCTTCAATAGCATCGCGCATGGGCCCAAATTTCCAACAAAGGTAGCCTGGGGGCCCCATGAGCACAATAAACAGACGCAAGGCTCGAGTTTTGACAGCGAGATTCTGGATAAGCTGACAGCGCGGCCCCGCCCGCTCACCAGGCAATCGCACGCGCCAATCAGCGGGCGTTGCCCCCCAGAGCAGTTGATAGTCACCCGACAGTAGACTACCCGAGCATTGTGCGCTCGCGAAGGTCACGACCTCTGCGCGCGCGATGCGATCGCACATGCATCCACGGGCTCGGAGTTCAGCGAAAGCTGCTCGCACATCCTCAATGGGCACGAGAATGGTCTTGATGAGATGCGCGATATTTTTTTCTGCAGCGGCCGCACGGCCGGGCCCGCTGCTGTTCCGGGCGCGCGCAACGGGCGCCAGGGACAAGTATGCAGGCACCCCCCCGCCTGTAGACAGCACCCGAGGCGTCGGCCTGTCTAGGGCAAGCGCGCGCGGCCGAGGCGCGCGCCCGCCCCCTTCACTCATTTTCCAACGCGGGTGGCGTCCAAGCACCCGGGCTGCAAGCCGCGGGATCACCCTGTGAAATCAGCGTCGCACTGCTCGAGGTGAAGATGTCATGCCTCTCGGCAGCGCCGCTCGATGCCGCAGGTTGCCCCGCGGTGGCAGGCTGCCTCGCGCGGCTGTCAGGCGGCGCCCACTCGGCGCCCTCCACGCAGATGGCCCGGTAGACTTTGGCCTGCGAGTTTCCCGCTGCGAGCTCCTGATCCACGACCAAAGGTCTGCCGCCACTATGGCATTCCATCGCCACAAAGTCTTCGAGGCGTTGCGCACGATGGACTGGATCGCAAATGCAAATGTCTCCTCGTTGATGCTGCGGCCAGTGCCTCTGGCGCCCTGGGACATCATAAACACGCGAGCACCCATTGGAGGAGGCAACCCCGCACTGCTTGAAGCAGGTTCCCCCGCAATCGGCTCTATGTCGACAGTCTCCCTGACGAGCGCGGATGTCTCCTCGCATTTGGGATTGGCAGCAACGGTGAATGCTTCGTTCCATCGGCCCCCGTTGCCACATCATACTCATCAACCTTGATCGATAGGTGCCCTGATGGTGTTTGAACCGTGTCAATCACTCTAGCGCCATTACCAAAAAGGAGCCTGTACATGCCCGCACCTGGGATGACCACCTTCCCGTTACCTTTTCAAGGATAAAGATGGCCCACGTGTTCATCATGCTCCTCAGGCCCAGGATTGCGGGCAAGTTCTCGCTGGACCCCTCGACCACGTTGGCTGAATCGGTGCCCAGCTTGGCGATAGCAGATTTCCCCACAGGGTTGCCTCTTATATGTGCAAGCGATTCTGAAATGCCCTGATGTCCTGCACACTGCGACCCCAGCGACCACTCGGGTCACGTACAATGGTCTGCTCAGGTTCAACCTCCCGGTATCGTGACCGTGGGAGCGTGAAACTCGCTCAAATGCCTGAGCAGTTTCCAGACCAATGATGTTCATGCTGCTACCGATGCTCAGCAGGGTAGACAACATCCCATCAATCATGGTCTCACGGTTTGCTGCTAGGGCTAACTCATGACGATCACCGAATAGTCCCTGCACAGTGGACACTGTTGTGCCATGTGCCCTTGAGGCGCCGTTAACCCAATACCCACTGGTTCCTCGTCAGAGAGGTGAATGCGCTGATGCATGGCGGATCCCCCCCCCCTCTGTGATTGGAAATGGCTGGAGAATCCAGTCGGAAGGGTATTCGTCATATCGAAAGGGGTACTGCTGCGTCATTGGGATATTATCAAAGATGTCCTCGTCGGCACGCACTGCGTTCTGGCGATCCGCGTTGACAATCAGCACCGCCTGCAGCATGTCACGCTCGGACATGGCGCTGGCGCCACTGCGCACGCTGACTGGGCTGTCAGCCCAGCGCGAGCGTAGCGGGTTACCCCGCATTCTGCAGCGCGGAGCGCTAGCTCTTTCCATGCCCATCATGGCCGTCATCCGATTTAATAATTCACGAAGGTCCCTGAGATCATTGGCCCCGCAGAGTATCTCCTCGCGTCGGTCCTCCGAATTCTGCTCCCCCGCGAGGGCGTAGTGAAACTCAGCTGCGATAGGTCCCAACTCTCGGCATGCGGCGCACGGTGCCTTGTTGGGGGCACCCTCCAGCTGTCGGCCCACATGCGCCTGGGCCACTCAGCCCACACAGATTGCGTGAAAGATATGGTCGCGTTGGAGCCTCCATACCTTATCGCGGCATGCAAACTCCTCAAGGCAAACAACACATTTCTCGAAATCACCGTGATTGATGATCGGTGGCGCAGCTGATGGCCTGGCGCGCAATTGCCGCTCGAAAGCGGTCTCGCCCACAGCATAGCGGCTCGGCGGGGCTGCAGGGCCCACTGGCATAGCAACAGGTGCCCCCGCAGCCACGGGCCCCAAAGCGAGCAGCGCTGAGAGACCCATAGCGGGTTGCCCCGCGCGATTCATCATGTCGCGCGCTTGCCGCGCCTGATTGCGCTGCTGGCGCGCGCGCTGCGCTGAGAGATTTGCCTGCCGCGCCTCATGCATGGCCAATAGTTCAGGCCGCAGCTCTCCCACTCCTCCTCCTCCTCCTCCTCCTCCTCCTCCTCCTCCTCCTCCTCCTCCTCCTCCTCCTCCTCCTCCTCCTCCTCCTCCTCCCTCCTCCCTCCTCCTCCTCCTCCTCCTCCTCCCATTCCCTCATCAGCATTACCACCATCACCACCGTCGTTGTCTGCCTCCCCATGTTGCACCTCGTCGTCCTCTTCTTGTCCTGCTCCTCCTCCTCCTCCTCCTCCTCCTCCTCCTCCTCCTCCTCCTCCTCTTCCTCCTCCTCCTCGTATCATCAACATCATCAGCATCAGTATCATCAGCATCAGCATGAGCATCATCAGCAGCAGTATCATCGTCATCATCATCGTCATCATCAGCATCAGAGTCAGCATAATCAGCATCAGCATCATCAGCAGCAGAAACGGCATCATCCTTATCATCATCAGCATCATCGTCATCATCACCATGACCACCACCACCACCACCAGTACCATGCATCATCATCATCATCATCATCATCAGCATCATCATCATCATGTCAACAGCAGCAGCAGCACCAATACCACCACCACCACCAGCATCAGCATCATCATCGTCATCATCATCATCATCCTCATCATCATTAACACCATCAGCATCAGCATCATCAGCATCATCATCACCAGTATCCTCATCAGCCTCATCATCAACATCACCATCACCACCACCACCACCACCACTATCAACATCACCACCACCACCACCATCGCCATCGCCATCACCATCACCATCAGCATCACCGTCGTCGTCATCGTCGACATCATCACCCTTGTCCTGGCTGCGAGGGCTTAACGCGCCGACCCCTGTGGGTCCTCCGAGTGGCCCCCCGTCGCCAGCTCCGACAGCACCCTGGACTCGAGCTTCTTGAAGCGATCGCCGATGTCAGAAGCGGCGGCCTTCCCTTCGTTCGGACCACTCTCTGGTGTCCGCACCTCGCCCCTCCTCAATGACAAATGACCGCCCACAGGGGAGCCCTCAATGACAAATGACCGCGCACCTGTCGGCCTCCCTCAATGACAAATGAACCGCCCACAGGGGAGCCCAGCACCTCAGCACACATACACACGCAGACTGGACGAGCCCCCGAAATCTTTCGGCTCCTAGCACTCCTGCTCCTCATCCTGCTCCTCCTCGTTCACGTCCTCATCAATCCGTTTTTACCTAACAGCTTTTGCTGATAGGTTTCTAGTGGTGTCAAAAGAGAGCATCATGACTCCTCAGGGGGGTCTGGGCGGGTGCCGGGGAGGAGAACCGGGAACAGAACAGGGCTCGTTTTAAGCCAACAGTCACACACTTCGTGCTCTTCGACCTCCCAGAACTCCATTCCCGGGCCACATTTTGAATAACCGGAGCCAACAGTCACACACTTCGTGCTCTTCGACCTCCCAGAACTCCATTCCCGGGCCACATTTTGGATGCCCGGAGCCAACTGTAGGCCACTTCGTGCTCTTCGACTTCCCAGAACTCCATTCCCGGGCCACATTTTGGATGCCCGGAGCCAACTGTAGGCCACTTCGTGGTCTTCGAGTTCCCAGAACTCCATTCCTGGGCATGATTTTGAATGCCCGGAGCCAACTGTAGGCCACTTCGTGTTCTTCGAGTTCCCAGAACTCCATTCCCGGGCCACATTTTGAATGCTGAGGCAGGCTGATGCTGAGGCTGAGGCAGGCTGAGGCTGAGGCAGGCTGAGGCTGAGGCCGAGGCTGAAGGCAGACTGAGGCTGAGGCTGAAGCAGGCTGAGGCTGAGGCTGAGGCAGGCTGAGGCTGAGGCTGAGGCAGGCTGATGCTGAGGCAGGCTGAGGCTGAGGCTGAGGCTGATGCAGGCTGAGGCTGAGGCAGGCTGAGGCTGAGGCCGAGGCTGAAGGCAGACTGAGGCTGAGGCTGAAGCAGGCTGAGGCTGAGGCTGAGGCAGGCTGAGGCTGAGGCAGGCTGAGGCTGAGGCTGAGGCTGAGGCAGGCTGAGGCTGCGACTGTGACTGCCGTTGCCACTGCGACTGTCATCGCGAATGCGACTACGACTGCGAGAACAGCAGAATTCTACAACTGGATTCTCATCTGAATCTTAAGGGGAATGCTTCCAGATATGCTCCTACACATCGCTGTTAGGTTGCTTTGCCGGGATAATCCCTATGAAAGTCCCCACCCCTGTCGCACCACGAATCGTGTTCGTAGGCCAGACCTGGCGTTTCGCTTCAGGCGTCCTTACATCTTACTATCATTAAGGATCCGCCGCCGTGCCGCTGGGCACGGAATGGGCGTCTTTTGGTCCTTTCACCACTCTGGAACAATAATGACAGGAACCGAAAAACGGGAACCGGGAACCGGGAACCGGAAACCGGGAACCGGGAACCGGGAACCGGCAACCGGGAACTGGCAACCGGGAACCGGGAACCGGGAACCGGGAACAAGGAACCAGGAACCAAGAACCGGGAACCGGGAACCGGGAACCGGGAACCAGGAACCAGGAACAGGGAACCAAGAACTGGGAACCGGGAACCGGGATCCGGGAACAGGGAGTCGGGAACCTGGAGCCGGGAACGGGGAACCGGGAGCCAGGAACCGCGAGCCGGGAACCTGGAGCCGGGAACGGGGAACCGGGAGCCAGGAACCGCGAGCCGGGAACCGGGAACCGGGAATCGGGAACCGGGAAGCGGGAACCGGGAACTTGGAACCGGGAACCGGAAACCGGGAACCGGGAACCAAGAACCCGGAACCGGGAACTTGGAGCCAGCCGGCTCCAGGTTCAAGCAGTGATTGTGGAATCCGCGAGAACCCCTTCAGTGCAAGCGCTGATTGGGGACTATATGTATACAATTTGCATATATGTATACATTTATGTCTGTGTATAGATGAATGGAGAGAGAAATAATAATCATACATTCATATATATATATATATATATATATATATATATATTCATATATATATGCATGTATGTATATATGTATGCGTACACAGAGAGAGGCAGAGAGAGAGAGATCTGACCCTGCCCTCAGTAATATCAATACGTTCTCAGTGTATATATATATATGTGTGTGTAGGTACATATGTATGCATATCGCTGTAAAGGGGAGGAAGTTACATATCAAGATAGAAAGAAAGGTAGAGAGAAATAAAGAGTTACTAAAGAGTTGCGATAGTACATGTTCATGTGTACCGTGCCAGGCTCACCTCAATGTAATTGTATTCGCAGCCAGTCATATAGTCTTATATGTACTCGGATAAATTTGTATGCAGTGTTGCTAAACATATACATATACATACACATTACATCTGAGCAAACTCAAACAGTGTATCATTTGAAAATTAGTCGTATGGATCTTGAGATCGACTGTGAGATCGATAATGAGATCGATAGTGTAATCGATAGTAGACTATTGTAAGGTCGATCGTGAGACCGAGAGAGAAATCGATTCAATGAGATCGATAGGGAAATCGATCGCGAGATCGCTTATAAGATCTCTAATGAGATCGCTTGCGAGATCGATTGTGAGATCGATTGTGAAATTGATTGTGAGATCGATAGAGAGGTGGGAATTGAGATCGATGCTGAGACCGATCGATAAAAAAAATCGACCAGGAACCCGGGAACTTGGGAACCTCGCCGCCCACCGAAATCGGCCCGGGAACCGGGAACCCGGGAACCCAGAACCGGGAACCCGGGAACCCAGCGTGCGACCAAAATCGGCGGCAACTTTCGCCAAATCCTTCAACTTCTGCTAGGACCATTTCAGTGCAAGCACTGATTGGGGAATAAGCACTTTTGTATATACATATGCTTGCACGAAAACGCACATACATGACATCGTGTAGATAGATACCAAGGCCAAAGAAGCCAAAAACACAGATTTCCCGTAGGTTTTCGAAGGATGTTGACGTTTGTTTCGTTTCGGCCTTCCGACGGCCCGAAGCGGCCCAAGAGCCCCCAAAGATCGCCCAAGGATCGCCCAAGAGGCCTCCAAGATGGCCCCAGAACGGCCCAAGAGGCCCCCAAAACGGCCCCAAGAGGCCCCCAAGACAGCCGAAGAGGCTTTGAAGATGCCCATGATGGCCTCCAAGACGGCCCTGGGGCATTCCAAGAGGGCCCCAAGTCGGCTCAGAGAGGCTCCCCGAACGGCTTCCGACGGCGTCGTACGGCCCAGGGGCCCACCAAGACGGCCGAATATGGCCCTAAGATGGCACAAGACGGCCCAAGAGGCTTCCAACAGGGCCTCCAGGAAGTGCCGAAAAGGCCAAAAATAATGATGTCCTATAAGTTTGTGAAGGATTGTAGCATTTGTTTTTTTCCGGCCTTCCGACGGCCCGAAACGGCCCCAGTGCCCGCAGAGATCGCCCAAGAGGCCCAAGACGGCCCCAAGGGGCCCCAAACACGGCCCAAGAGGCCTCCAAAACGCTCAAGATGACCTCCAAGACGGCCCAGGAAGTTTGAAAGGGGCTGGGAGGCCCAACCAGCAGCTTCGCCTTAGGCGAAGCCCAACTCCCGCTCTGTTGTGCCGTAGTAGCGATAGTCCCAGTAGTAGGGGGCGAGCCATCGCATGCAATTTTGGTATCGACGGCAGATAGTACACCTCGCGCTGAAGTGTAGTCAGATCTGGGCGGCCGGCCGCTTTGAGCCAAGCAGCCGCGGATGCACGTTCGTTCCCACTCACATGCAACGCCCACCTCACTTTAGAGTCGGGGGGGGGGAGACGAGGCGTGAACCCGCCGCCTCTATACAGCAGGCACAGCAGCAACTATTTACAAAAAGGGCAGCAAAAGGGCGGGGCCGCAAGCAAGGTGGACCCGCACGCAAGTTGCCTGGCCTGCACTATTCTGTGCATACGAATACTCCTCAGGCGGCTACAGAACAAGATGTCTGGCCAGCCCGATAGGGAGTAAGACGCTGTAAGTCATGTTTGAAGGACTGTGTACCTCCCATGACCTGTAGGTGCATTTATCTGTCGATGCCCCCCTTGATGTGACCGTCCGCAGTCGTATCGCGGGTGTCGATCCACTGAATACCGTGCACGACTCCTGGCTCCATCATCTGTCGTATCCACCTGATGTGTCCTTAACATGTACACCCAGTCGGTTTCTTCAAATCCTTGCATGACAAAGACTTAAAAACAGACTCGGCATCTATTGCCAAAGTAACCTTGATGCTCAGGCCACCGAACTCTAGCACGTCTTTCAACTGAGCGGGAGTTAGCGGCCCTGCGTGGAGCTCGTGCGGAGTCTCGATCGTGGGATAACAGTCCTCCAGGTTGCGGGCAGCTGCTATCGTCTCTGCTGAATAACTCGAGCGGACCTGCAAGCGGTGAGACTTGCAGTACGCATCGAACAAGTGAACGGCGGGCTTACCAGATGGCGTGCTTTCACGCCGTAGCCGGTTTGCCCCGCGAATACCATAGCCCTTGACTTCGTCATAGGCGTCTCCACTCAGGCGTTGGTAACCTGAGTCGCTGCGCAGGTCAACCTCGCCCGCAGGGGTCATCGCCTGGTAGACGATCTTCTGAGGGCAGGCCTGCAGTTTCTTGGTAATCGCGTTCAGTCGTCGCACTTGTACACTGGTCGGTTCTTGGACACGTTGTAGAGAAACAACAAACACCATCAACCACACCTGGGTGATTAATGCATACGCCAGCGCGCCTAAGGCTGACGAACAGATCTGCAACCATCTGGGATGCCTGAGCGTCAGCGCCGGCGCCAGTGAGTTCAGGATGTTGCATAAGACGGAGCTGCTTGATGTTTTCGTCTTGGTCCAAAGTAACACTGCCGTCCTCATCCTTGGTATATCTCACAGCACAATTGGTGCACGTGTGCTTGTTGAATTTACACTTACCAAAGGTGTCTTCTACGCACTTGACACACTTGACCATGGTGTCCTCAGTGCCGGCCATATTGATATCGTCGCCGTGTTTGGCCGTAAGCAGGTTACTGCTCGTCTCGAACTCCTCGTCGTAGGACGTGGCTCTGAAACCAAATTCTCTCGTGGTCCTTCTGAACTTTAGTGAGGAGCTCGGGGTGCGTCTTTAGTGCCAGTGCCTGGCTCAAGGCACTGCAAGCAGTGCTTTGACTCGTCGCAGCATTCGAATCCTGGGAGAGTTAAGCACCGTGGCCGATCCAGGCGGCAACGTAAAACACACCACACGGTCCTCCTGCCCAGTGGCCTCAGCAAGTTCCTGGTAGGTCGACCCTTCCAGGAAGGCCATGTTGATGTAGAGGGAGGCAACGATCCATTGCTTAGTGCACGCTGCCGTGCTCGCGAGCAGCCTCTGGCTCGACCGCCGCGCCGTTCCAGAAAAAGGCCCCCACGTCAAAGGCTTCAAGATTCATGAAGCCTCGAAGCACCAAGCGCAATACGATGGCACGCTCCACTTCGCCCTTCTCGTTCTTCACAAACTTTCAGGTCTACACATACCTCGAAGTCATGATGGTCGACGCATTACATATGTCTTGCATTTTGAAGTACTTCTTGTCGAACCATGTCTTGAGGTCCGTGTAAAGGGCTTTCGATACTTTCTCGGGGTTCGCCGAGATGTCAGCCTGCGCGAGGAGGTCGTCTTCCTTGACGACCACAGCTCGCTTTGCAGCGGCGGCAACATATACTCGCATGGTGGTCGCACGGTCGCCATATAATATCCTGTGCTGTTGTTCGGACAGGGCTACCTTTGAAAATTCTGCCGCGAAGCAGAGTTCTACATCTTGTAAATTTTCGACTGAGTCCAGTCCGTAGCTGCAATATTCGACCGTGGAACACAGTGGGACATGATACGTCTCCTCGATGTCGGAGTCGCGTGGGTGTCCCCACTTAGGCAGGTGTCCCCGCTGTTCTTCAGCTACAGTGATCAGCACACGATTGTCTGGAATCATCCCTGGGCACTGTGCAAAGATCCTCTAGAAGAATTGCCTTCAGCAGTTCCCTTTCATCTTGTAGCTCTGCATACCACACTTCCATAACGTGTGCCTCGAGGCCAGCCTCCGATCCCCCTTAAAATCATGGGAAGCCGCCCATCATCCTGTGGTGGTTCGGCTTATGAGGCTTCTCTTGCGGTTCCATCCGCTGTCGGTACATCCGCCAATTCCTCAAACTTTGTCACATCCTGGTCAGAGCCCGCTTGCGGTTTGGTGGACTTCAGGCACTGGATGATTCTAAAAAGTGCTGATCCCGTTACATCGTGAATGTTACGAGCGGTACCTTCTGCTTCATAATAATGCAATCCTGGATTCACATCGTTGTCACAGTGGACCAATGTGCAACTGTCAGCGCAAGCAACCGGAGGTAACTCATGGATACCCCTGGCTAACCCGACCGAAACTACGTTCCCAATGCGGAAGAAGTTTCTGATGAGGTATTGTAAAGCCAGATGTACCTTAGGAGATAGTCGGCTTGCACTTGTCATCTGAGGCAACGCCTTCTTTGTCGGGACATAGACAAATGTCATAGCAAGTCCCCCCGCAAGTAAACTGGCCAAAAACGCCGACACTGTCCGTAATGCAGCGCTGTCGGGGCCAATCTCTGGCTACCAAAGCCTCAATATAGAGTGAATGTCGTGCATCGGCGCATTGTGCCTGAACGTCGCGGTTTCCCACTGGAATGATGACTTGACCCCTCTCGGGATCGTTTCTTACGACTGGGAATGGGCTATTCCAGCCTCCCCAGTCGTCCTTCGTGGTTGCGGGGTGATGGTAATCAACTAGATCTCCTTCGTCGTAGTAATGCTGACCGGTGACAGTTGTCTTAGTGCGTAATGCACGATTGGTCTTGGATGCTGCAGTGGCCTGCGTGATAGCTTCAACGCATACGTCGCGCATCATCTGTTCACGAGAACGATGCGACGTTTCAGTCGGCTGTTCGGGATCCAGGATAGGCAAGTCAGGGAGCATTGCCGGCTGGCGCCCAAACAGGGCTTTGCATGGAGACACCACATTATAGAAGGTGAACGCGCTGACGACAAACAGGGCCTCATGCAGTAGTCGTGTGAAAAACAAGAGGTATGTCTAACCTGTTGAGTTCAGCTTCCATGACATGAAGTAGATGGCCCCATATGTCACTTCTGGCTTCGATCTTCGTAGCGCGTTCTCCACGCGCACGTACCCTTAGTTCAGTGCCCTTTGCCTTAAGGACTGCTTTCACAGTGTCGTTGTTGAGGGCACCCTCTCCATCGGAGTAGAGTACCTTTCCAGGTCCAAACTGCATCCAGCACTGATGGTATGCATCCAGGAAACTGGTCATCGTCTTGTCTGGTATCTCCTTTCCAGTAGCATATCGACTGCAACGATCGATGAGATGAAATAGCTTATGTTCTTGTTTGTAGAACATAAGATCACGTTCAACCTCTTCGCTGAACTTGCCAGGCGGCGCAGTAGATGGCATAATCGCATGCCCAGGCTCGTCCCAAGACCTGCACTCCCGACATGTGTCGCAGACACCTTTAATCAGGTTGGGTCTGACGCCGTCCAGATTTATATTGGTTAAGATGAGTCTCGTCTTAAGCTCTTTCGCATGGAACCAACGCAAATGCAGCTTCCGCAGCTCGCGCGTTACCACACTTGGTTCAAGGCTTCGAAAAAATGTAAACTGAATTGCACGTCGAACTTTGACCAGTCTGGACGACGTGGTCGTGCAGCAGGGTTACCCGCTGGTGGCGGTGGAAGTGAATCTCCTCCTTGCTGTCGGCCACGTCTGACTCTGACCTGTGGCAGTCGGCTGTGATCATCCGAACTCCCAGCTCCGCTCGAGGCAGGTTGCCCTGCAGCAGGTTCAGCTGCATGTCTGCCTACTGTAACGTCGCGGCTGCTAGCACCCGCCGCGGGTCCGGCCCTAGAGCCGGGCCTTGGTGCTCGTAGTCGCACAAGTGGTGGCGCAGCTTGCGCCTCGGGTAGTGGCGCTGCTGGTTCGGCAGAAGCCCGCGGTGCCTGTCCGTGATTGCCAGGCAGCTTCCAAGGTTTGGCAAGCTTGCCTTGGCCAGGTGCCCGTACATGTTCAGGCTTGCTATGGCCGTAGTTCTTCTTGCAGCTCGGACACTCCCACTGGTAGTCTCCCTTATCGTACCACCTGTACTGCCTGGGATTTCTGTGATTTCTGTCATGTGAGGGAGAGCGCATGTTAACTTTATCCGCGCATGCAGGACATCCTAGCCCTCCCGAAGGCGGTCTCGCGATCGAACCGTCGGGTTGCCGAGGGAACGTTGAATCGTCCAAATCACATCCCCTCGCGTTGGTGACTAGCACGGTGGAAAAATAAGGGTGACCATAAAAGGGATCACGGTTTGCTTGGAAGAGATCGCGTGCGATCTGAAATGCGTCGACAAAAAGAGACTGCATCTTTGGAGTATGATGTGCAGCCATGGACAGTTCTTTGTTACATGCCGACGCATGTTGATGATGGCCAGCACATCGTCTTCGTTCAAAAAGTGTAAATGGAAGGCGGTGGTTGGCCATGATCTCGGTCGGTTTTCGTATGAATACCCCATGGGAATCGCGTAAGCCGGTAGTACATTGATCCACATTCACCTCGCAAGTGCCCTTGCATGTGGCCAATGTGGTCCATGGTGGTATCTGATCCACCCAAGTACCCACTTGTTGTTCTCGTAAATAAAACCGTCGAAGATAGTTCTGACGTCTAGCAACCTTACCACAAGACTTGATATGTGGAAGATCTTCTTTGCGGTGTTCATGCCAAATCTCATGGTTGATTTGGGAGATGAGATATGAAGGTAGTCCAGTCGTTCTACAGTTGGGTTGCAGCATGACAACATTGACGAAGCAAACGTCCAAGTAGTGCATCACTGCATCCTGGACACCCTTGTTTCCAAGGTCAACATAAGAGCGTTTGTCTAAGTTTCCCCCGGAAGACAAACCTCGGCTGAATGCGGGCTGCGATATACCTACACTTTCTCCACGCAATTTCAACATGTCAACATTGTTTTGTCGCCCATAGCATAACGCTGGGGTTATGGAGAATACATACGCTTAAGATTCAGCCGATAGCCCCGCAGGTAATGCGATGAACGCTTCCTCTTCATCATCACTTTCCGTATCGGAGTCAAGGGGAACGTCGGTGCAGTGCGCACTACATCCGAGACCTGTAAGGTCATTCCGCAGTCGTCGTTGCCTTCTTCGACTATATTGGGTATCTTGCGTGGCTTGATGCCCGCTTCTTTGTCGGCTTTATGTTTTCTTTTTGTTTGATTCGGGCATCGGTCGGCAGCGCTGTCTGTTGTTCAATACCAAATGACCTTAGCGTCGGAAATTCGGGAATAGAGGGGAGCACGCGGTCACGCTCAATCGAAGGGGGAGGGGAACGATCGCTATAGACGAACGCAACTCGCCTGGGGCGTGGACGCGGGCACCCCGGTCCGATGAGAGCCGGTTCTGGCGGCCCACAGTATAACCGAGTACGAACGTTTGCGACACCATTCGGTAACGGCGCACTGTGCTTGCACCCGATAGGCTGGCCCTTGATCTCGATGTCGTGCATGTTCTGATTGTCGCCCAGGTTCATCGTTACCCGTCTTACGACATGGCCCCATTCAGGGCCATTCTTCGGAGACTGAACGAAGTCCGAGCTCCTTTATCCATTCGTGTGCGACAGCTAAGGCGCACAGCACTTGATCAATCAATCTCGCGGTCATGATAGCCAGTGTTTTGTTGCGCCATTCTGCCCTGCGAGCGCCTTGGCCATGCCAGTCCAATTCACGCCAAGCAAATGGGGCAGGCCCCCCTCCAGTTTGACACGTGCATCTCCACAAGTTGGTTGGGACCGCGCGCGCGGGTACTTGCCGCTTGCAGATATGATCCGATAGGCAATTTTCTTGAACGGAAAAAAACCTGGCGGCCCCACAAGTACAATAGACATACGTAGAGCCCGAGCCTTAGTCATCAAAATTTGAACGCGTTGATAAAATGGCCCTGCCCGCTCTCCAGGCAACCTAACGCACGCGCTGCCACCCACAATTGGTAACCCCCCGAGAGTAGAGCACCCAAATATTGCGCACCAGTAGAGGTCATTACCTCTGCATGTGCAATGCGGTCACACATGTAACCGCGAGCTCGGAGTTCAGCGCAAGCTGCCCGCATTTCCTCAATGACAAGTGTACGAGAATGATGATGATGCGATGAGAGTTCCTCCTGCAGCGGCCACACAACCGGGTCCACTGCTGTCCTCGGCAGCAGCACAGCCGGGCTTGCCACTGTCTCTGGCGCCCACAGCCGGCGCCTGAGAAAAGAATGCCAGTTTCCCCGCGCTAGATGACAGAACCTGAGTGTTCGGCCTGTCGGAGCAAGCGCGGGTGGCCGTGGCACGCGCCTGTCCTCGTCACTCATTTTCAAGACGTGGGGGCGTCCAAATGCCTGTGCCACGCTGGGCTGTAGAGCCGCTGCTCGAAGTTAAAATATCAAACTGATCGCGGCACCACCCCCTTCCGCAGGTGCCCCTGCCTTCGCGTCGGGCGGCATCCACTCATTGCCCCTCGTAGATGGCCTGATAGACCTTCGCCTGCAAGGTGCGCAAGGCGAAGTCCTGGTCGGCCGAGGTGGAGTAGGCCCCGAAGGACGCACTCCTGCGACCCAGGTCTTCAAGGTGCTATTCACCAAAGACTGGATCGTAAAAGCGAACGTCTCCTTGTTGATGGAGAAGCTGATGCCCTGGGTATCCTGTGACACCACATACGCATGGGCATCGCTCATAGCAGGTGCCCCCGCGGCCGGCTCCGCGCCAGCTGCCTCCTTGACGAGCAGCGGGGCATCCTCGCACTGAGGACTGACCGTAATAGTAAACGACATCGACCTTGCGTCCTCTGTTGCGGCCCCGCACTCGTCGACCTTGAGCGCCCGGCGCCCAGCAGGCGCTTTCATCAAATCGAATACTCTGGCACCCTTCCCAAGTAGGAGCTTGTTCTTCTCAGAGCCAGGGATGATCGTCTTCTCGCGCCCCTGCCCCAGGGTCAGGATAGCCCCCATGTTAGCCATACCCCTCAGACCCAGAATAGCACGGAGATTTCCCCCTGAACCCTCAGCCACGTTAGCTGAGTAGGTATCAAGTCTCGGCACAGCAGGCGCCCCCGCCGGATCTCCTTTTTCCTTGAAGTGCAAGGACTTGTCACATACAGCGACACCATGTCCCACTCCCGACAGGTAGAGCCTCTTCGTCAGGTTCAACTTCTTGATGTCGTGTCCATGGGGACGGGATACCCGTTCAAATGTCTGTGCCGTTTCTAGAACCATGATGTTGACGTTGCTGCCGATGTCCAGAAGGACCGTCAGCATTCCATCCACCATGGTCCCACTGTTTGCGGCCAGGGCCAGTTCATGGCGTTCTCCCTATATTCCTGGCACCTCAGACAGCGTCGCCCCATGCAAACCCTTGCGGCGCCTCTGCTCCAACACCCGTGTCAGAGACGTTAAGACGTTCATGTATCCGCGGGCCTCCTCCTCAGTAATGCGGTTCTTCTCGAAAATCCAGGCCGTGGGATACTCGTCGTGCATGTGCTGGTGTGGTACAGATGCGAGCGGCATGTTCATGACCGTATCTTCGTCGGCACGCATGCCTATCTGACCATCTGTGCTCACCATCAACACAGCGTGTAGCATGTCACGCTCGGAAATCGCACTGATGCCACTGCGCGCGCTCACCGGGCTCTCCGTCCTGCGCTGGCTGCGCGGGCGGGTGTCTCGCCCATAGGGCATGTAGGTATGTGGGGATTGAAGCCACTGCGCGCACCTCTCGGCGGCTCTCCCCATACGCCTCAGCCACATGTCGTCGGCCGGCAATGCGGCAGGTGCAGTCGTAGCAGGTGTGCCTGCCTTGTTCGCTGTTTCCGCAACTAATGGCATAGGCGCATCCAGAGCAGGCACGGTAGCTTCCGTCGCGCGCACCGCATTGGCCGATGAAGCGGTCTGCCCCGCAGGTGTTGCTGCAAGGACTGCCGCGCTATTCATCATCATCGCCGCGAGGCGGTTAAGCTCTTCGCGAAGGCCCCTGAGTTCGTTAGCCCCTCGAAGTATTTCTCCTTGACGATTTGCTGCATCCTGATCTCCAGCAAGGGCATAATGAAACTCAGCTGCGAGTAGACCAACGCCCCTGCAAAAAGCGCAGTGCGCCTCAGTTGCAGCACCTTCATAGTGCCAGCCAACTGTCTCTCCACATGCGCGCGTGCAACTCGGCCCCCGCACTGCGCGTGGAATCTGTGACCACACGAAGCCTCCAGACCTTGTCGTGATGCATGAAGTGGTCCAGGCACATGGCACAATTGTTAAAGTCACCGTCGCTGATGACTGGCGGTGTTGCCGATGGCCTGATACCCGTCGGGCGCTCCAGAATAGTTTCACGAATCTCATACTGAATCGGTGGGACCGACGATGTCTGCATGGCTGCAAGTGCTGCCGGGTTGAATACAGGTGTCCCTGCTGCGATTGAAGTAGCAGGTTGCCCCGCACGACCCAGCACCCTGTTTGCCTGACACTCATGGTTGCGACTGCATTGAGAGATTGGCCTGATGCGCCTCGTGAATGGCCAGAATCTCCGGGCGCAACTCCCCCATGGATGATGGCACTACCAAGCCAGGGGCCTGTTGAGTCGCATCTGAATCCACAGGGGTAGCCAGATAGCCACAATGAGGAATCTGGCCCGGCACACCTGACGTGCAACCAGAGCCGCGTGTCAATTGAAACTGGTAGAAGTCGTCGGCTGTCGCCCGTACATACGGGTTCTCCGTCTGCGTTCCCACGCGATGGTTGCCAGTCACCTGAGTATGGTAGTCAGGATACAATGGGAAGTCCATCGGTGGTGCTGCACGGCTCTCTGCAGCTGTCGGATCGCACGTCGGATGACTGAAAAACGCTGGCACGCATCCGAAAATATCGGGGTTGTCCGGTGATGGATTTCAGTCCGGGACATACTCCCAAGGCGGCGTCCTGCTAGCGCTAGGGAGGTCGATGCCGCCCCTACGCATGCCCTGTGCGGCTTCGCGCATTTGCCGGTACATCCACTCTGACTGACCAGTCAAACTCCCGGTCCTCTGTGCAGCGCGGCGGTCAGGGAAAGCAGGTTGCCCCGCGCGTGGACGCGGCGATGCGAACGGCGACGTCGCCTGCAAAGCCTGGTAGAGCTGCGGGTCCATCCGAATGCCTTGTAGCCTTGCCTGTAGGCTATTGGTGCTCCCAGCACTCTGTGGAGTCCCAAATGGAGTTGCGGCCCTGCTCACAAGTGCAAACGACGCAGGTTGCCCTGCAGGTACTGGCAGCTGCTGCGTCTAGGCTCGCAACGGATCGCTGGCGCACAGCATGTCGGTGGAAGTAATTCCACTCGATGTCATACCAATCACGTCCGCATTCTGGCCCTGAAACCACGATCCGTCAGATCCCCCTGCAGGTGCCCCCGCTTGATACACTTCTTGCAGCAGAAATACTGCAGAGAACTCGACCTCCTGGATGGGCGCTGGTTCGGGACACTTCAACTTGCAGGGGGGGTGGAACGCACCAATCTTTCAACGATGATGTATCATGTTGAAAGTCGTGCATATCGTCGATGGAAAAATCATGTCTCGGATACTTCTGATCGTTGCCCCACAGGTACAAGGGATTGATCCATACATGTCCCACGCGGTAATACCTGCACTTATCGTTGGGCAGAACGCCTATCAGCTGGACGATGTGAGTCGGACGAATTCTGCCGTTCCGGCCTGCCGATATTATAATATCATATGTTGAGCGCCAAATAACAATATTATCACGAAGCAAATTCTTCAGACTAACCATAAACACTTCTTCGGAGTCGACGCGCAGGCCGGAATGGACGCTGCTGTCACCGGGTAAATACGGGCAAACGTGAACAAACTGTCTGCCTTTTTTCTCGATGGTGTCGTCGGCATGGCATCACAGCCCCATGCGAAGTATATTCGGCTTATTTCCCCACTGGGTACCATGCATGAAATAACAAGGTGCACCTGGAATAATCATATACGATTTCCTCCTAGATAGTGATTCAGGGCATTCTATCATATGACTGCTGTGTCCATTATTTGGGCGCATGAAATGTCTCGTACATCTAAGGGGCGAACTTACACATCTTGATCTGGAGCCTGTTTTTCTGCATCCCAGCGTTGTCGGCCATGCTAATCAAGTTCAGCACAGTCAATGCTTGGCATGCCCAATGGCGGTTGCTGGCATAGCGCCAGACTGCCCCCAGATGATTGGGGCGGCAACGAGCACAGCCCGCAGGTGGTCACTGGATCAGCAGCTCTGAGAGCTCCACCCATCCATCGAATTCGTCAGAGACGGCACTGCTCGCAGAAACCAGTCGGAGAGATGGCTGTTGTGAAATGGTTTGTGACGAGTAGCAATCGCAAGCCATTGTGAGCACCAGCGCTGTTCCTCATAGGTCAAATGTGGAGCCCCATCAAGTCGGTCTTCTCGGACAGACACGCGAGCGCCGGGCGTCTACGCAAGATATGACGCACAACCTGGAGCGCAGGAGCGCCCTTATCGGCAATGACGGCGGCATCCTGAATGTCGCGTTCCACCACAATGTATCGATCAGACCCGTCATCAGCATGGGGGTGATATGCCGGGTTGGTCTTCATGCGCCTGGCCGTGCGCACACAGCCCCAATACTGTCGGCATCCAACGGGCATTTCCAAAGTAAGAGCAGGTTGCCTCGCAGAACTCTGAGTTGCCGCCGACGCCGCGCGTGCACGGGCGCCCGCCGATGACGAGGCAGCGCCTGCACATCCTCTGGGCGTCCGAGGGGTCTTCGGCGGAGTACTGAAGTCGAAATCCTGTCGCGTCTTCTCATCGATGTTGTACTACTCGCACTTTTTGTCAGCGGGAGCTGCCCCTGATGCTTGGGACGCAGTTCCCAATGGTCTCTTATGGGCACCACGCCGCGATGAAGAAGCATCCATTGATGATCCCTCCAGTGTCGGCGCCCAGCCAGTCCTGCGTGTCCGGCCATGGGTAGGGCCGCGACGTGGCACAGGATCCTCCGGAGAAGGAGAGCCGGCGCCTTGGAATGCAGCTGCTGCGGCGGCCACTGCTGGTCCTCTGGATCGACGTCGATCAGCAGGTTGCCCCGCAAGTCCTCGTTGCTATCTCCAGGATTGGGGTCATCTGGGCTTCTCCTCTTCCTCTGTCTAGGCGGTGGTCTGAGCTGATCAAGTCCGAGTGACTTAGACTGACACGAGGAATCCGAAGATGGAGAAATGTGAACAAGCTGATCTGTCTTCTACTTGCGAGCAGGTGCTTCGGCGCTGCCCCGCGGGCACCCATGGCCCATATCGCACGGGCCCACTGCCAGGGTTAAGGTCCACACCATCAGGCTTTCTGAGTGCCAGATCCCCGATGGTGGCCTGTCCCCTGATGGACAGGTTATATTTAGTAACGCTAAGCCTTTGGTCAACAGTAGTCTCTACCCAACCCGCAGATCCAGCGCGGTAAGCGACCCTTCTTTCTGGAGAGATCCATGTCTCCAGTGGCGATGTACCTAGGATCAATAGAAAAGTCAGCATCGCAAGCGACGTCGGTGAAAGTGGAGAGGGCGTCGGAGTAATCCGAGGCGTACCCTGCAGGAGCTGCTGCCGTGGGCCCTACCGCTCCAGCCATACCGTCAGCTTCATCATCTCCTTGTTGGTCGTATTTTTCCCCACATCCAAAGTGGGGTTCTTGTTTTCTCTGGACACCCCGCGCAGGAACAGGAACACACACACACACACACACACTCACACTCACTCACACTCTCTCATCATCAACCTCATCAGCATCATCGATGATGCTCTCTCACATGCTTAGTCACTCACATACTCATCATCATCATCACTCGCACTCTCTCACACGCTCACGAACATCATCATCATCATCATCATCATCATCATCATCGGCATCGGCATCATCCTCATTCAAACATCATCATCGCCACCACCACTCACAATCAATCATCATCCTCTTCACCACTCATCTTCACCACCACTCATCATCCTCATCCTCATCATCGTTGAATAAATTGTGAGGAAGTCTCAGGCGGGAGCCCCCTCCCTATGGGGCCCGCAGATCATGTTGGTAATCCGAGCGGGTCATCGGGATCCTGTAACTGTCGTCACTTTTGAGTTCCCCAGGCCTGAAAATTGAGGAAATCTCGGCGGGAGCCTCGTCTGTGATGAATTGGGAGGAAGTCTCAGGCGGGAGCTCCCTCCCTATGGGGCCCGCAGATCACGTTGGTAATCCGAGCGGGTCATCGGGATCCTGTAACTGTCGTCACTTTTGGGCTCCTCAAGCCTGAATTTGGAGGAAGTCTCAGGCGGGAGCCTCGTCTGTGAGTGAATTCTGAGGAAGTCTCAGGCGGGAGCCCCCTCCCTATGGGGCCCGCAGATCATGTTGGTAATCCGAGCGGGTCATCGGAACCCTGTAACTGTCGTCACTTTTGGGCTCCTCAAGCCTGAATTTGGAGGAAGTCTCAGGCGGGAGCCTCGTCTGTGAGTGAATTCTGAGGAAGGCTCAGGCGGGAGCCCCCTCCCTATGGGGCCCGCAGATCATGTTGGTAATCCGAGCGGGTCATCGGAACCCTGTAACTGTCGTCACTTTTGGGCTCGTCAAGCCTGAATTTGGAGGAAGTCTCAGGCGGGAGCCTCGTCTCTGAGTGAATTGTGAGGAAGTCTCAGGCGGGGGCCCCCTCCCTATGGGGCCCGCAGATCATGTTGGTAATCCGAGCGGGTCATCGGAACCCTGTAACTGTCGTCACTTTTGGGCTCCTCAAGCCTGAATATGGAGGAAGTCTCAGGCGGGAGCCTCGTCTGTGAGTGAACTGCGAGGAAGTCTCAGGCGGGAGCCCCCTCCCTATGGGGCCCGCAGATCATGTTGGTAATCCGAGCGGGTCAGGAATCTGGCTGCAGGTGCACGGCTTCAAGGAGTCTCCGATCTACCAGGAGGTCGCCGAGGTGCTGCGACAGGGCGCCGAAGGCGCCGACGACGACGGCCAGGCCGAGGCGCGGGCGCGGAGCTTGCTGATGTTCAGGCCCAGCGAAAGGGAGTTCACATGGCAGAGCTCGGGGGCGCACAGCGTGCGCCGCTCGGGGTTCACCCTGACGCACGCGTCCTACCTGACCTCCACGCTGTCGCAGGGCCAGACGCTGCGCAAGGGCGTCACCATCGACTGCGCGAGAAACGAGGACGCTGGCCGCACGGGCATGTCGGACGAGCAGTGGTGGCTGCACCTCTACGTCATGTTCTCCCGCGCCACGTGCATGCGGAACATGCTGATCCTGCGGCCGCCGCCGCGAGAGTTCCTGGAGCGCGGGCCGCCGGCGCCCCTGCGGAAGGCGCTCCTGGAGTTCGACAAGAGAGCGGTTTTGTCCAGGGCGGAGGCGAAGCAGCTCGCGGCAGAGCTGGGCTTCGTGCTGCCTTCCGCCTGAGCGCGGCTGCGCCTCGCTCGAAGCCCGCGGGGTTGTCCCAACGGCTTGGTCTTGCGCGCCAACGGCTCGCGGGGTTGTCCCGACAGCCTGGCCCGCGGGGTTGTCCCAACGGCTGCGCGACGTGACCAGTAGAGAACGCGCCTGTGCTGGCCGTGGCGGCGACGGCGCCGAGGAACATCGACATGCGCGCTCATGCAACAGGAAGGGGAGGAGGTGGCGGGGCGCGGAACAAACAGGGGGGCGAGGATGGGGACAACGTAAGGAGTGGAAGGGGGGCCCGCGCCAAGGCGAGAGGAAATATACGCAGAAGAGACGGCCAGGACGCCTCACCAACCACGAGGACGACGGTGATGGCTTTTTCCAGATTCGCCCAGAAGATTCTTATGTGGGGTTCTTCCGTCGGAGTAATTCTGGTTTGGACAAAGCAGGTTTCCCCGCATTGTAATCACGGTCGAAAGGACCAATGAACAGGTGAAAGATTCTGCCATATCTTAATGGCTTGGGATATCGATTGAGCTGTAGCTTTTTCGTAGTCGTCTTCCGTCAACTGCTCGCTGTATGGCGCTGCATTTGGATCGGCATAATAACCCCGACCATCACCGTGAGACCAGACCCACGGTGTCTCGCGGAAGTGAAGGCTCTTTGATGGGCGTCTCATGGGGCAGACGGGCCTGTGGTCGGAATATTCGATGACGGCCCTCTCGAGGTCGGGCGTTTGACTTTTTCCTGCGCGTTGACAGCCCCTGTCCTTTTTCTGAGCGAATGATCTTGCATTTTTCATCTCGGACAACCTTGCGGGGGGAATACCAGCGACGAATCTGGCGCTCAGCCCGACCCTTGTCCAATCATTGTCGCACTGTATCTGGGCCTATGCACTGACGAGCCAACCCAGCATCCGAGTAGCCAACAAGGCGCTGCATTCCGTCTTCTGGATATTCTTCATGAGGTTGTCCCCCTTGGGGCGGGTGCCCCCGCAGACGCCCCCTCCTCGGGGAAACGCCAGGTCCGTCGACCTTCCACGGGGGGGTCTTTGGCCCTCCCGCGCCGGGAGGATGAGGGCGCCGAAGGCCGCTAGAACGGGCGGCGCTGGAGCGCGCACGCGCACGGTCGGGCGAGCCACTGTGGACCCGACACCGCGACGTACCAGACGAGCGTCACCTTCCCATTCTTCGTCATCGTCGCCGGCGCGATTCTTGCGTCTCCAGGACTGGCGGCTTGCCGATCGCTCCTGGCGGCTCATGGAGCGGTCCGAAGCTACGAATCACATTGAAAACCGTCGTCGTGGCCGAGCTCACACTGAATGCGCTCAGATAGGTCGCTAACATCTCGCGGGTTTCCCCGCAAAGGGTCGTCATCACGCAATACGATGTTTGTCGGATTGCCAATAACCCACGTATAAAGCATCAACTGCATTTCCTCGTCCGTCGCAGGAATAATGGCTTCTGAACCCGCGGTCGCCCCCGCAAGTTCGCCGCCCCCTTCGGCGGGCACGCGGAAGTTCGACAAATTCAATATCAGCAGATTGCCCCGCGATGGGTATGCACAGCCAGTCTGCCAGATCAATATCACTGTGGCCAGTGAATACCTCCTCGAACAGCCCGTCGGATCAGTTCTCGAGGGAGATACTGGCACTCCAATATCTGGCAGCCATGAAGTTCACAACTGCAACTGAGCTATCGGCAGGGTCGGCCAAAAGTGACTCCCAGTCAACATACTGCATATCCGAATCAGTTTGAGCCAGATGTATCGACGGACCTCTGCCTCCCCCATCGCCACGAGGGCATTCGCGGCGAAAGTGATGTGCGCTATGGCATATCTCGGACTCCATAGTTTTTTACCGTTGGCATCCTCGGGGTTCCCCCGACGCCCCTTACAATTTCCTGATGTACGCCTACGATTCCTGCTGGCACCTAGGAATATCTCTTCATATTGTGGCCAGGTAAGGGATGCTAGGAATGCTAACATGCCTCTGCCATGCAATCGCCGACGCTTACCTTTACCCTTACCTCGACCCTTGCCTTTTTTCCCTTGAACGCCCGTCGGACGATACGCCGTACTTGACGCACTGGCTTCTTCATAAACCGCCTCCAACTGCGTTTATGTTTCTGGAATCCTAGGAATAACCATTGCGCCCGTTGCTCTTCCGTGAGGTACGTAGGCATATCGGAGTAATCAAGGGCAGCAGTCTCGTCATCAGAAGACGCGTCGGCGTCAGTACCGGAGTCGAAGTCGGACTCAGCAGGTTGCCCCGCTGAGCCCATTAGGGCTGTGGCTTGCGCAGGGGATACCGCGTCGGGCGGCCCTCGAATCCTGGCCCAGGAGTCTTGCGACCCCGAAGCCGGTCCACCACTCTGAGCCAGTAGTGAAGTGGTCTCAAATGGATGCGGATCGTCATTCCGAACGTTATTAGCAGGTTGCCCTGCGTGTGCCTCAACGTGGAAGGTATCGGTTCGGTGGCCGTGACTGAACATACCACCAATATTGCCAGGGGTTCTCTCAGCAATGAGTGCATATGACCTCACACGTTCAAATAGAGAGTCAAACTGTTGCTGGCCCCTCGGCATGCGGTGGTTTAGTGGCTGCAGGAGTTGCTGTGCACGCCATGTCCCCACCCCAAGGGCTCAGATAAAAATAACTGTTAGAATTAGGAAATTGGGGATGTTAAAGCCTGCCGTTTCCGCTTCATAGCGGGCTATCTCGAAGCGTGCCAAAGTCTGGTCGATCCGTTCCCCCACATGGACTCGGAAGCCAATGAGAGCTGTACCAGAGTTGAGTTGGCGCTCCACTTCTAGATTCTCGAACCTCGTGCTTAAGAGGAACATGGTGTTGGGGGCGCCGTCGGCATGGCGGCCACCTATGTTAAAACCAAAATGTATAACTGCTGGGGGAAGTCTCATGGCTATGGTCCGCGCGAGGCCTCCCAGGCCTCGGTGCAAGGCTGCAGCTCGTTGGGAGGGCGCCATGTTGCCTGTCGTTACGTTGATCCGGGCATGTACCTCGCGGATGAATTCGCGGAAAGGTACTTGACCGGACGGGTCCGAATGGGGGCCGGTCGTTCTTGTGTCGTCTCCGCCACGCATATGTCCTACCGCACACCCGACAGCGACCCATGTGAGCCCAAAGATACCAATACCAATCCAATGGCCTCGCAAGTCGCGGTCGGATGTGGTCGGTTGGGGTTTTCGATATGTGGTCGTAAGCCTGCGTGGGGGTGGAGGCGGCACAATGTCGCATCGCATGTTGTTATGCATTACGTCTTCGAAAAAATATGGAGTGGGTGGGTGGACTTCAGGAGTGTAGTAGCGCAGGGATGTAGGACGCAAGTAAGAGGCCTCCGCGTAGGCAGAAGTGCCACTGCAAGTGTGATCGGTATGCGCCGTAGTTGTATACATTCTTCCGCGCAAACCCACTGCACCCTGATGTTCCACCACGTCAGTAGTCCACCAGATAGTGCCGTGGATGATGAGGAGTAGAGTTAGAGCTGACCACCATGGGCCAGCTGCGCTACCAAGTTTGAAAGGGGGTCGGAGACCCAACCAGCAGCTTCGCCTTAGACGAAACCCAACTCCCGCTCTGTTGTACCGTAGTAGCGATAGTCCCAGCAGTAGGGGGCGAGCCATCTCAAGCAGTTTTGGTATCGATGGCAGATAGTACACCTCGTGCTGTGGTGTAGTCAGATCTGGGCGGCCGACCGCGTTGAGCCAAGCAGCCGCGGATGCACGCTCGTTCCCACTCACATGCAACGCCCAGCTCATTTTAGAGTCAAGAGCCCTCCAAGACGTCCTCCAAGAAGGCACGAAATGGCTAAATGGCCTCCACACGGCCAAGATGACCTTCAAGATGCTCACGTGTTCCCCGGAGGGTTTCCAAACCGATTCGGGGAACACATGGTCCGATAGCTTGGCAGGTCTGGCCTCAACGTTCGGCCGCATAGGCGCTTCCAAAAATGGCAGGGGGCGGCGGTGATTCGCCGTAGGCGTCTTCGATCCGCCGCCCCCTGTTGGCTTGCCACAGGGGTGCCCAGCGTGCTGGATCCTTTCGCTTTTGGTTTTGGTTCTTTTTCCAAAAGAACTCTCCCTGGGGCTTCGGCACGTCCCGCCGGCCACCCAGAAGGGCGCATAAAAGTGCACAACAGGTGGTTGGAAAGGATTTTTCGGCTCCAGACGGCTCCAAGATGGTCTCCAACGGCTCCAAGATGGTCTCCAAGATGACCAAGATGGTCCAAGATAGACTCCAAGTTCGCCCAAGACGGCCCAAGATGGCCCAAGATGGCCTCGACGACGGCCCCAGGATGCCTCCAAGTTCGCACAAGAAACACCTAAGACGGCCCAAGACGGCCCCAGAGGCCTCCAAGAGGCCTCCAAGACGGCCCAAAAGGCCTCGAAGAGGTCCTCCAGGCCTCAAGGACGGCCCGAAGAGGTCAAAATTATTGATTTTCCTATCGTGTTTGAAGGATTCGGTGATTTTCTTCTGTTCAGCTCTCCGACGGCCCAAGACTGCCCAAGAGGTCATCAGTATCGCCCCAAGAGTACCCAAGAAGCCTCCAAGACGGCCCCAGAACGGCCCAAGAGGCCCCCAAGACGGCCCCAAAAAGGCCCGAAGACGGCCCAAGAGGCCCCCAAGATGCCCAAGATGGCCTCCAAGACTACCAAGATGGCCTCCAAGATGCCTCCAAGACGGCCAAGATGCCCTCCAAGACGGCCAAGATGGCCCCAAGATGCACCCAAGACGGCCCAAGGCGGCCTCAAGATGGCCTTCGACTGCCCAAGAGGCCCGCCAGAGGCCTCCAAGACGGCCCAAGAGCCATCCAAGACGTCCTCCAGCAAGGCCCGAAAGGGCCAAAATCATTGATTGCCCTGTGGTTTTTGAAAGATGCTGGCTTTTGATCCTTTTCGGCACTCCGACGGCCCAAGACGGCCCAAGCGGCCCCCAACATCGACCCAAGAGCGCCCAAGAGGCATCCGAGACGGCCCCATGACAGCCCAAGAGGCCCCCAAGACGGCCCCAAGAAGGTCCCAAGACGGCCCCCAAGATGCCCAAGATGGCCTGAAAGACGGCCAAGATGGCCTCCAAGATGCTTCCAAGACGCCCAAGAATGCCTCCAAGACAGCCCAAGATGGCCCCGAATTGGCCCAAGACGCCCCAGTAGACCCGCAAGAGGCCTCCAAGACGGCCCAAGAGCCCTCCAAGACACCCTCCAGGAAGGCCCGAAAGGGCCAAAATCATTGTTTTTCATTTAGTGTTTGAAGGAGTTGGGCATGTTCTTCTTTTCAGCTCTCCGACGGCCCAAGACGGCCCCAGCGGCCCCCAACATCGACCCAAGAGCGCCCAAGAGCGCCCAAGAGGCCTCCGAGACGGCCCCATGACAGCCCAAGAGGCCCCCGAGACGGCCCCAAGAAGGTCCCAAGACGGCCCAAGAGGCCCCCAAGATGCCCAAGATGGCCTCAAAGACGGCCAAGATGGCCTCCAAGATGCCTCCAAGACGGCCAAGAAGGCCTCCAAGACAGCGAAGATGGCCCCAAGATGCACCCAAGACGGCCCCAGATGGCCTGAAGATGGCATTCGACTGCCCAAAAGGCCCGCCAGAGGCCTCCAAGACGGCCCAAGAGCCCTCCAAGACATCCTCCAGGAGCCCCGAAAGCTCGGAAACCACCTGGTCCGATAGCTCGCCCGACTCGGTGTTACCCGAAGGCTTTCGAAACCCTCTCGGGGAACGCGTGGCCCGATAGCTTGGCCAAGCTTAAACCCAACTTTCGGCCACGCAGGCGCTTCCACAAAGGCAGGGGGCGGCGGTGACTCCCCGTAGGCGTCTTCGATAAAGCGTCATAGCGTCACCACGCTCACTTCGGCACACCTCTCACACGGATCGTGGCCCGCAAGGAGTTGCACGGACGGCCACAGAGAGAAGGTTCGCATCCCGCCCTCCCGTCTACTTCGGCACACCTCTCACACGGATCGTGGCACACAGGGATCTCCACCTATGGCGTCAGAGGCAGGTTCGCACTGCACCCCCACTGGCCATTGCGGCACACAAGGGCCTCAGGGACCGGCTGCAAGTCTTAAAAGCATTTCATACGAGTCCACTACAAGCAAAATTCTGGGCACAGGACCATCTCAAATCGATCCCGCTCGAAGAATGCTTCAGAAAGATGGGATCCAGGGGTCCAGCGCTTTTATTGCGATGATGAAACGTGTTTGCAACATCGGATCTCAGGGTGGGGGTTGCCTTTCCCAGACCTCACCTCTCGTGGGGCGCCCAACTCAGAGGGGGGCGTCCAAGAAGGGGGCTCGCAACTCATGACCCGAGGCGCGTGCGCGGCCCAGAAAAGGGGGGGCCAAGGGCCAAGGGACGCGTTGAAATAAGAAGGGTGGCACATGAAATGCGAGCAGACCTCATGGCCCCAGCCATGATACCCGTCCCCCCCCTAGTCATCACTCCGGCCCTGGCCGCCCCCGACCCTCTCCTCCGACGCATTTATTCGGGTCGGGCAAAAGGGGGGGATAGCAAAGGGGGGGTTTGAGAATCAGCTCACGTAGCTGATTTTCCCGGCGCCTCCTGGCGCCGGAAGCGGCTATGTATCGAGGAATGGGCCCCTCGGTGGGGCCGAAACCAGCTGCATGCAGCAGATTTCGTAACCCCCCCTTTCCCAATCCCCCCCTTTCGCCCGACCCGATTTATGTTCGCGACGTGCCCTGGGAATCTCGATCCCTCCCCGCGCACTGCGCACTGGCGCCCCGTCCCGAGCCGCTCTCCGCGACGGCCTTTGGGGCGGAGAGCCCAGCCCTCGGAGGCCGGAAGCAGAGAGCCACCCGTCGCAGATCTCAGTGCTCGACGACTAGGCCTCCCAGATGGGGGGCGGAGCAGAGGGGGTCGGAGGATCGCGCCGCATCGCCGATGCATCGGCGATGCGTCGGCAATGCACCGGCGCTGCATCGGCGACGTCGGCGACGTCCATCGGCGACGTCGGTGTGGAGAGAAACGGGCTCCGCCTCGGGCCGCATGGCCGATGCATCGGCGACGCGGCGCGATGCCTCGACCCCATCTGCTCGGACCCCATCTGGGAGGCCTAGACCTACGACGCCTGGGTCTGTGACATGCGTGATGCTCCAGGCATCTCGGCCCCACCCCCTGCGCGGGCCTCGTGCCGTGGACACCGTCCTCTCCTGCGGGCCCGGGGGGCCTGCCACAGCCGCCGCCAAAAGCCCAGCCTCGGCAGGCGGCCCTGACTGTTCGGGGCGCCAGGAGCATTGACCACCACCCTTCGGTGTGCTGCGCCCTCAGATCCAGGCGTCGCAAAGAAAATCGCGACGGCTGGTTCT
>CAUYUJ010000942.1:60301-107368 GCA_963575745.1 Prorocentrum cordatum
CTCTCGCTCTCTCCCGCTCTCTCTCTCTCTCTCTCGCTCTCTCCCGCTCTCTCTCCCTCTCTCTCTCTCTCTTTCTCTTTCTCTCTTTCTCTCTTTCTCTCTTTCTCTCTTTCTCTCTTTCTCTCTCTCTCTCTCTCTACAGTCACCACAAACGCTACATCCGCATGAACGGAGCGTGCTCTAAGGACTTGGCCAGGACTAACGGTCACCTCCAGGGAAGCTCGTGGTCCCTGGACGACATCAAGCTGCTAGTGTGCGTGTGGACAAAGAGGCAGCATCGATACGTTCCTCGATCACTCAGCACTACCTTTGTTGACGACAGCAACTCCACTACCCACACCGCGTCTGAGCTGCAGAAATCTCTTGACGAAACCGCCAAGTTTGATCGATTCTCAGGTCAATGCATTCACCCTGGTAAAGTGGCAGGGTGGGCGCTCACCGACGAGCTTCACGCCGCCGTTGCCCAGCTCACACTGGCGGAGCGCCCCCTACGTGTGGTCGATTCCTTCAAGCTCGTCGGGAGTTACATCAACGCAGAGGCAGCGCCGGCTCCAGCCGCGCTAAACCTCACGGCCACCGCAGACGCCCGTGTACGGAGGGCGACTATCCGCCTGCCGCGCATTGGCAAGCTCCCATCGCCGATGCTTATCAAGGCGCGGCACGCCCGTTCCCTGGCTGCCAGCGTCTGCACCACGGGCACCGACATTCAAGCACCATCAGGCCCAGCCAAAACTGCCTACAACCACGCCCTCAAGGCGGCTATCCGCCCCAAAGGGAACAAGTGGGTCGAGTTCTGGACTCTCATGGCCGTGTGCGTGCCGGGACACGCCCTTGAGATCGACGCCATCACGCAGCGTGAAGCATTCCTGTGCCTGCGGCGTCAGGTTAACCGCGACGTCACACTCTGCGGGCTCGCCAGAGACCTCCAAAACCACGTCCAGACCCTGTTTGGTGGAGGACCCGTCGGGCGACTCGTCCAGTCGCTCCAGCAGCTCCGATGGACCTGGCCCACATTCGGCATCATGTACGATGACTGGGGCTGCCCGATCAGCTGGCTGAATCTACCCCAAAACGCCTTCCTGCACATGCTGCGGGCCTCACAACGCAGGGCATTTCTGCGCAAGATCAAACCACGGCGACACGACCTTGGCTACCTCGCCTCGGTCAGACAGGGCCTTGACCTCTTCGCCAGCACGTGGCTCGCGCGAACCAAAGGAGCAGCCAAAGGCACTGCCTGGCAGCTGGCGCTCCTCCTGAACTACCTGTCGGGCGGGGACCACACCCAACAGCGACGATCCCGATCCAACACGTCGGCAGACCCCAGCCCCATGTGCCGCTACTGCGACGAAGAAGAGGAAACTCAGGAGCACACTGTCCGCGACTGTAAGTGCTGGGCCCGAGAAAGAGTTCCTCTCACCACCCTCATCAGTGACGACCAGTGGGCCCGTCTTCCGCCGCACACAAGACACTGCGGGCTCTTCGACGAAGACCCAGCCCTCCTCGACCTGCAGGCCGACCTCGCGAGGGACCCGCTGCCACAGCCCATACCGCGGCCCCCCCCCTGAGGGAGATCCTGCGGCTTCAGCCCAGGACACCTACACCACCTACCTTGACCACGACACTGGTTGGACATGGGTCTACGCTGCCACGGACGGTGCAGTCACCAACCAAGCCATCCCATTGCTAGCACGAGCGGGCTACGGCGTCTACTATGGCATCGACCACCGCATGAACTACAGTGCACGCGTTCACGGCCTAACGCAGAACGCCCAGGTTGCGGAGACCCTCGCCATTGTCCACCTTACGGCATGTGCCGAACGGCCAGTGCACGTTTTCGTGGACAACCAGGCGGTGGTCGATGGGTTCCAAAGCATCATCGACGGACATCCAGCGCCGCAGGGCACGCACGCGGAGCTCTGGGAAAAGATCACCGATGTGTTATGGCCAAGCCCAACATGTTTCGCGTCGAAAAAATCGCCAGCCACCTGGGAGACCTGGGCATCGACCTTGGGCTCATCGGGCCCATTGCGGAGGAGTTCAACCGTCAGGCCGACGCCCTTGCCACAGCGGCGGCACGCACTCACAACCTTCCTGACGACATTGTTGAAGCTGCCAAAACACGACATCGCCAAGCGACCGTGCTTCATGGGGTCGCTGTCGCTATCTACGAGCGCAGACACCGTACTCTGCCGCTCCCACACCGCAGGGCTGGGTTTACAGCTGTGGAACTCAGCAAAATGGAACCAAACCCCCTGCTGTCGGACCAGGCACCACCCGCGGCTGGACCATTCATCCCGCAAGACCCGGATGAGCTCTGGGCCGAGGCCCAACGGGCGATGCTCGATGAACAGGAGGACGACCCGTTCGGCTTTGGCGGGGGATTTGACTTCTTGGACGACGGCCCAGCCAGCGCCAACCCTGCCCCGTCGGGCAACCTCTCGACGCCCACCGCGACTCCGCCACCGAGAGCGACATCGCACCCACACGATGATGTCGCCCACCGTCAAGACGCCGACGAGGACCTGGTTGATCCCCTCGGACTGAGTGGCAGCATAGACGACGCTCCGCCGACACCCCACGCTGCCGACGATGCCGCCCTATTGAGACGCCACCCGACTACGCGGCCGACCTCCGAGCCCTCGCACGGCATCATGACTGGTCCTACCGTGCCACCCACTCCGTCCCCCCACCAGCGCCAGCCCGCGGGGGCGGCTCCAGCCCCCCCGCAGGGCATCGAGCCAGTCAGGCCGTTCCACCCCGTCCACGCTTCTATTGTTGCTGGGCGTGAGGATGCGGCTCTTCCGACCTCACGGGGCGTGGCCCTAGCGGCTCCAGCCCTGGGGCCGCGTGTTACCCTCCAGTCGCCTCTCAAGGGTGACAGCCGTCAGCACACGGAGCGCCGTACTGCGCTAGTCAACCACCTGGCCAGGCGCACCGATGACCTCGTCCCTGCCACGAGGCCCGCGGCCGCTGGCACTGAGCAGCCGCCCCTCACCGACCGCGAAACCGAGCTGTCCCAGTCTATGGCCGCTCTTCAGCAGAGGTGTGCTGCTCTCGCCGCCGACCTTGCCGCTGCTCAAGCCCGTCAAGGCCCTCTGCTCCAGCGCCTCCACCGCGCCGGGCGTATCTTCGCCGAGCTGCTTACGCCCTCGCCCGATGGTGCTGCCATCACCCTCCAAGCTATGCTGTCATCGCTCCGCGGCGCTCCGCCTGGTGCCCCGCGCTAATCTCCTCCTTTCTGCCTGCCCGTGTGTACGCGTGGCCCCGCGTCCACGGTGTCAGGGCGTGGGGGCGGGGGGTGCCCCGTCCCTGCGCGCCGCTTTGCGGCCGAGCGCCCAACTGGCGGTCTGCCAAGCCGCCTAGCCACGTGTCAGCACGTCGCCTTCCTTGTTGGGGCCTTCTTCTTCACGCGGTCTGACACGTGAGATCTTCACCGTCTGTCCGCCGTCTGTAGCGTCTGTCGCATTGCGCCGGGGGAGGGGGTTTGTTGCCCGCCCTCGTACCTTAAGGCTGCACCGCCGCAAATAGTGTTTGGCGAGTTGTCGCACCGCAGTGCGCCTCGCGGACGGACCCTGGTCCGCCTACTTGTCCGATCTCTCTCTCTCTCTCTCTCTCCCTCTCTCCTCTCTCTCTCTCTCTCTCTCTCTCTCTCTCTCTCTCTCTCTCTCTCTCTCTCCTCTCTCTCTCTCTCTCATCGGCCAAGCGCCACCGCTCCTCCAGCGGGGAGCGTGACGCCACGCCGCACGCAAGGCCACCCTGCGCCCCAGGCCGCAGCTCCTCTGCACCCCCGCACGGCACGGACAGAGCCGCTGAACCGATGGCCGCCCCAGGATCAGGTGGCCATGACTCCTGGCTTGGCGCGGCGGCGGCAGAAGGTGGGGGCCACACCGAAGGCGACGCTGCCACAGCCGCCGAAGTACCAGGCGACGTCGACGACGTCGAGATCCTCTCATCAGGTGATGAATACAGCGTGGCCTCCCACGAACTCAACACCTTCGGCGAGCGCTTCGCATCGGCCTCAAAACCGCCAGATGCTGCCACGACCCGCATACAGCACATGGAACAGCAGCACGAGCTGCTAGCCAACACGGTGGATAACATGCAGGTGCAGCTTGCGGGCGTTCTCTCCTCCCAGGCCACACTCACGGAGCACGTTTCAGGGCTGGGACGGGGGCTTGCCACCGTCGTCACCCAGCAACAGACGGCAACCGCCGACGCCGCTGCACTGCGCGGCGACATCCAGACCCTCCTCGGGCACCTCACGGGAGGCACAATCCACCTGCCACAAGTGGCCACTCTGGAAACTAAGAAGGAGGAAGCTGCAGCGGCCGCCGAACCCGTGGCTGCCTGCAGTTGGATCGACCAGCCAGGCCAGGTCACCCCAGGGACGGGGCCCCCAGGGGCCGACAAAGGCAAGGACAAGGATCGGGCCACCCAGGAACCCTATTGAAGGTGCCTCAGAGAGCCCGCCTCAGCCCTCCGAGGAAGCGCCTTCAGAGGCATCTCTCCCCTCTTCGCGTCGTATCTCTTTCTTATCACCTCATGTCTGTTTTGGCAGCAGCACGCGCAAGCTATCTGGTGTAGGGACACCCGTAGTCTTGCAGGGGGCGTGATTGTAGCAATGTACATGAGCATCCAGGGGTATTTGAGGACGTGTGCTGACATGCAGCTTTCGGCTCATCGCTCGCGCCGCCCGCCAGGCCTCGCCATCATGTGGCGCCTTGCCTGCAGCCTGGCCCCCCCCTCGCTAGCTGGAGCACACCCGTCTTCAGGCGGTGCGCCCCAGCATGGAGGAGAGGTTTTCCTGCGACACGCTGAACGTGGGACGCTCTTCTACCTTTACGATGACAGCATCTACAAATACTATCACTGCGCCATTTTGGACCCGATCGTGAACAGCACCGCCGCCGCGGGTCCGTGCGGCAATGGGCCGCTGGGCGCCATCGCGAGCGCCTGGCTTGAGCAGCACCAGGGGCCCTGCCCCACGCGCTGCCCCCCTGGGACTCCGACGGCTACTACGACGGCTACGGCGAGTACCAGCATGTCTCCTACGAGCACGTCCTCGTCAACTACGACACATGCATCGCAGTCCGCCCTCAGCTTGTCCTCGACCGTCGTGCAGCACATCCTCGACGGGGCCGCTGACAAGGCCCAGGCACGCAGTGGCGGCTTCAGCCCCGCTGTCGTGCCCCGCTTTAGCCCCACGGGTCTCACTACTCCTCTGTGCGCCAGGGGCGAACCCGAGGAGGACCCCGCTTTCTGGCACCTGATGATGATCCGAGCACGGCTCATACCGTGTGCCGCGGCGTGGGCACCAGGTGAGGACCACCAGGACGTGTTCTGGGCATGGCTCGAGGACTGCGTCCCGTACATCCTGGCGACGCTCCATCTGCCACAGTACGACCACTTTTTCCAGGAGGATTCCGAGGAGAAAAACGACGCCCTGCGCCAGCGCACCGCGTTCGACATGTGCGAGGACATCTGGCACAGAGCGGGCCCCGGCAGACAGCGCGCCAACCGCAACCTCACTCGTATCCAGGGCAGCCGCGAGTACCCCACCCGCTACTTTGGCCTCCTTCTGGAATACCAGGGCGCTCGTGCCCAGCTCGTCGGCCCTGAGGCTTTCACGGCACCATTGCCGCCATACCTCTCACGGGCCCACGCCTTGCTGCCAAGAGGCCTCCCTCCACCCGACCAAGACGCCCTGGCGTACCTCGAGGATGCGATCCTGCACCACCCGCCAGACATGCAGCCGCTTGTCGAGGCGGAGCTCGCCGCGGCACCGATGGAACCGCTAAACCTACCACCGCCAGCTGGCCCCCTCGCCCAGCACGCCACGAGTGACCAGCCCGCGGCTGACGCCGAACCGCTTCTGCTCCAGCACATCGCGGCCAGCGATATCAGCAACATATCCCTAGACTCTTTTCACGCGTCGGACGATAGCCAGGACGACATGGAAACCCAGGATCGCGACGGCACGGCACCGCCAGGTGACGCAGCCCAGCGTGACCGTGACAGCGAACCCTACATAGGGCGCCCCCTGTCGCACAGCAGTCCGCCCAACAACTCGGCCCAGGCCGACCCCAGCGCACAGCTCAACGACGCTGAAGGCGCCACTGCCGCCGACGAGACAAGCCAGCCCACTGCATCGCCAGCTCTAACCAGCTCGCGCAGTGGCGGCTTCAGCCCCGCTGCAGCATTAGCTGGATCTGGACGGCTTCAGACCCCAGGCGGCAGAACCACGCCCCGCACCCTTGTCTGCCGTGCTAACGCGACTGACTCCAATTCCAGCGCCGTTGACCACTGGCAGGCTGGCATCGACAACGACCCCATCGACGACGCGAGCCCTGACGCCAGCGGCTCCTACGAGGCCCCGCGCAGCGCAGCGGCCTCCCGACGCTGCGGCTGTCTCATTTGTCTCTTCGTGGCCACGTATGCCATCGTGGTAGCCATGCCGTACAAGGACCAGATCGACGGGTACTTGCCGACACCGAGCCGAGACCCCAGCTACCGGCAGCGACGACGACGTGAAGCGGCGGCACCAGGCACATCTGTGTCCACTACGCCCCGACGCACAACGGCATACAACGTCACGCCCGCCCTGTGGGGTATTCTCAAGTGGACCAGCGCCAAACTCAGAGATATCGTCTCGGGCGGAGCCAGCGCAGTCGGGTCTGGCCTCGGGGGTGTCCTGAAATGGGCCAGTGGCAAACTCGGAGCTATTGCCGCTGGCGGAGTGGTGTGCGGTCTTCTTCTGGTCGGCGCCAAACTTCTCGCTCAAGGAGCCGTCGGACACGTAGGAGCCCGCATCTGTGCGCGCGCCCTGGACTCATCCACGGCCCAGTGGTGCCTCCGCTGTTGCCAACCGAGCAGGAGGCCGCGTGACGAGGCCACATACACAATGCCGCGCACGCATCCCGACGAACCCGAGAGCCAGCACGTGCACTCACTTCGACACCCGCTGCTACAGGAACACTACGCTGCTGCAGTTGCCGCCGCGGTCGCCGACGTTACCACCGCCACCACCGCCGCCATTGTCGAAGTCACTGCCGCGGTATCGCGAGCCTCATCTGTCACACCACGATCGACCAGCCCGTCCCCGCGAGACGGCCCCATAAGTGGTGCGTCTTATGGCAACCCACCGACTCACGAAGACGCCACAGCCCATGCCAGCGACGCCGAGGCAAGGGAAACACGTGAGCGCACCCTCGACAGCCCGTGGTCCATCTTCCGACATGCAGATGCTCGTGGTTCCTCTTCCGACATGGACACCCAACCACCACGACGGCGAGCACGCTATGCATCACCCGCCAGGCCCCAGGCGCCTCCAGGCCCTGGTACGCCCCACCCAGCCCTCAGGCCACCGACGCGCAACTTACGCAACACCATCCAGCGCGACCCAGCGGTCCCCGTGCCGCCGACGAGCATCCTCACCGCCCTGTACCAAAACGGCTTTGCGCTTGGTAACAGTGGCGTAACTACAGAGGACATCAAAGACGCCCTGCGGCTCCACGACCATCCTCGATTCACCCATGATCCAACGCTCCAAGCGTTGGCACCGTGGACTGACATCATGCAGAGGCCCCCGGACCGACTTACTTGGGTGCTGGAAGACTCGGGCGGGAACTCAGGCGAGACGATCTTCCCCTACCTCACGTGGGACCTCCGTCAACCCACCACTGACACGCCCACGGTCTTCTGGCACGGGACCCGCGGCGACCTTGCGGCTCGTCTCGCTTTCAACGGAGGTCACCTCCTGCCAGGCCCCCGCCGTGAAGCGAAGGGTCGAACCGCCACAAATGTTGGCCGCACGTACTTGAGTGTGCACCCGTCGCTGGCCGCGTGGTACGCAGTGCCGCCTCACCCGCCCTACAGCCTCGAGGACGACACCCTCGCGTGGGGACCCATCGCGCTCTGGATGTGCGAGGCTACCCAACCGCCGCGCGGTGAGAACTGGCACAACTTCGTGAAAGGGGAGGCCCACGGAGCGCGCCTCATCTACCCTCGGGCCCTGAGCCTCCTCATCCGCATGGACTGGTGTGCCCCCACGGAAGCTGCCTCCAGGTGCCGTGCCCTACCACAAGCCTATGGCATGGGCGACTGTGCGCACGCCCTTCACATTGCCGGCTACGATCACCCAGACCTCCGCGAGGCGGCTGAAGCCCGCGACCAGGAAGCTAACACCTGGCGCAGGCTGGACATCGCGGCAGCGTGGCCACCGCCACAGGCACTATACTCGCCAGAGGCAGCGCGAGCATGGGCTGAACAGCACTACGACACCGAAGCCGCCACCAGGGCCGACCCCAACCAGCCCCGTCCACGCGTCTCGCTGCGCAAGCTCCAGCTGGACCCGCAGCCACTGATCGATCTGGTGTACACTGGCTTACAAGCCGTCCCCGTGCGGGGGCAGTCCGACGCACGAGAGCCGCGCCCCAGCGGCTCCAGCCCTGGGGCCGCGTCTGGCCCACCGCGCACCTACCAGTCAGGTGCCGCCCTGGGACACAGTCCAGACCGCTCATCGACGACATCGGGAGCCGACGACCGCCGTACGCCGTCCCTCATCAGCGCGGCCGTCGCCCTCGCCCGAGGCCATGCTCGCCCACGGCGATCTGCCTCGCGTTCGTCACGGCAGAGCAGCGGAAACTCCACCTCGGACAACAGCGACATCGAGACGTGGGAGCACATCGAGACGGAGGAGGAACCGACCGCCTACCACGTTTTCGCCTTCCACGTCCGCGATGTGCGGGCCCGTGTCAATGCCCCTGGCATCGAGGTCTGGCTTGACCCGGGCGAGCACCACGACGGCGCCTACTTACCGTGGGGGACGACCGTCATGGGCCACCGCGTTATCGACACTGCGGTTGCGGGTCGCGACGGCTGGGTCATCCTCCACCACGACCATGGCGATACCACTACCAGGCTCTGGGCACCGACCCAAGTCCACGTCAAGGCGGACGACGCTTGGCGCACGGTCATGATCCCAGCGGACCTGGGGCCCCAGTGGATCGAGCGCCATGCTGACGACGCTCGCCTCCCCGCTGAGGTGGTCCGCACTACAGGCCAGTCCTGGTTCGCCGACGTCTGGCCCTTGTGGGATCGACCCCGACCCCACACAGACGACGCAGGCACCGACGAGCAAGCGCTCCCGCCCCTACCAGGACGCTGGACATGCCTACAGTGCCGATTCCAATGCTGTCAGTACTGTGCTGCCCGCCGCAACACGCAGCTCGGCACCTCGGGCCAACCAACGTGCCCGGACTGCTCCCTCAGCGGACTACGTGCACCTATGGACTGGTCCACGGACTACTCTTGCAACAGCTGGACGTGTGCGTACAGCACCGACAACAGGGACTCCGACACATGCTGCCTCTCCAGCAGGTGCCCCATCCGCCTAGTCCGCACAGCCTGTTCGACGTCCGTGCCACAGGGATGCCTCCGCACATCCTTGCCCGCCAATACGGCAACGCGCCAGCCCAGCACGACCTCAAGGAACCCCCCCGAGCGCCTTCAGGCCCCGGGGGGGAGCCTCCACAACCAGGCCAAGCAGGATACCAGGGTCAATGGTATCTTCCACCGAGGCCGCGCCGCGTCCTCAAGCAGGGATTGCCCGACGGCACGAGGCGGCCACCTGGGTTCACAGGAACGGGGATGCCTGAAGATCCGTCCCCCGACCAACCGCTGTGGAGGGAAGGCTACGTGCTCTTCGGCCCCCACCAGGCCCTCAAGGAGGACTTCATCTTCAACAAAACGGTCCGCCGACCTTACTCCCTAGCCATCACCAACATGCATAGGGATCGTGTCACAGTCAGGACCGTCTGCGAGTCTATCGCCGAGCGCATCCACACTACCCGCACCCGCTGGCGAGATGTGGTACTGTACTGGGATGCCGAGGGCGGCCCTGGGCCTCAAGCTCTCGACTATGACATGCGCCTCTGCGACGCCATGGTGAGCCGTGCCACGACCGAAGCTGAGCTGAACCACGACCGTAGCAACCGTGTTAGTTTCTGTCTCTATGGACCAGCGCACCAGCGAGCTGTAAACATCACGGTGCTCCCCGAGCCGCAGAACATTGACTACATGGAGCATGTGCGGCGATACTCACCCGTCGGGGAGACCTACCCAGACCACGCCTTCGAGCACGTCTATCAGGGCTGGCGGCGGCCCGACGTGCCCACCATCCTCCCCGACACCCGCCCACTCTCGAGAGCCGACCAGCAGCGCTACCAACAGCACCAGCAGCGCACCCAGCAGCGCGACCAACGCGACGCAGGTCAGCCGAGCACGCCACGCAACCGCTCCCCCGCGCGCGTCCCGACAGGCGACAGCACGGCGTACGGCGGGGGCGCCGCCTATCACCGTGGCCCCATCGGCGCCAGGCCCGCGGCGGCAGGAGCAGCCGCTTCCAGCTATGGCCACGCCCCCCACGCCAGGGTGCACCCAGCGGTCATCGGCTACCCGCGTGCACTCGTGCAGGCCCCCCCACGGGCCACCTCGCCCGTGCCAGGGTCCACGCGTGCCTGGGGCCACTACCCAGGCCGCCACGACAGCACCGCCAGCAACCAGCCCGCAGTGGTAACCCCTGCGGCTTCAGCCCAGGGGGCTGCACCAAGCCGTGGCAGGACAGGGCGCCCTGAAGGATGGCGCGAGGCGAACGTGCGTGCCTGGCAACCGCGCCAACACACGCCTCCGCCAAACGTGGCCGCAGCGCTGCGCCCTGCCCGGCAAAACCTGCCCCCCCTGAGCGCGAGCGGCAGCCGCTCGTCCCGCTCGTCCTCACGTACACCCAGGCGCACCACAGCGCCTCCCCGCGGCACAGCGAGGGTAGTGCCCATCACGTCAGCCCCCGCCCTGACGCCGTCGACCCTGACCAGGCTGCAGCCTCGGCGGCGGGCGGCACAGGCGGCTCCCGCCAGCCCAGCCCAACACCCTGCGCAGCGCCGATCCGCTCCCCGAGCAGGGCGGACTCTGCGCGCGATAACGCCCAGGCGACCTCGCCACGCGACCGCCACACGGGCGGGCGCGTCCCGCGCAGCCGGTCCTGCAGCCGCCACAGCTCGCGCAAGGCCCCTGGGAGCTCCACGAGCTCGCCGCCCCGCGAGACTCAGGCTGAAGGCCAAGCCCCCGAGGTGGTGCCACGTTTCGGTGCCAGCGCCATCGAACCTGGCCAGGTCGACCTCGAGCCGACGCCGTCCACGGACCAGGAGTTGCCACCGCCCACCCGCGGTGTCGCCCCCATCGACGAGGCGCCGACCTTCGACCCCTTCAAGAACAAGTACCGCGTCAAGGACCTCGCGGCGGGCTTCGGCGGCGGCTCACCGCTTTCTCCTCAGAGCCGTGGCGGCGCCCCCGCCACCACAGCCGCTGCCGCGGCAGCGGCGGCCCCGCGTGGAGTCAGCCCTGTCCGCAACGCGTGCCTCACGGCAGCGGGCATGGACGAGGCTCAGCGCCAGGCCACCGACCGCGCTGCTCGAGCTGTTCCACCCGATGCTGCTCATCACGGTACTGACGGGGCGGGCGCGCCGCCGCAGGACGGACCAGCGGTGTCGCGTGCGCAGTAGATGCGCGCGCGTTGCGCCGCTGCCGCGCCGAGCTGCCGCCGCTGGTTTGCTTTTGTTCTTGTGTTCGGCAGGGCGGATCGAGGAGTCGCCTCCCTCTCCCTCTGCTGCCGTCTCACCTCTCCTCCTCTCGTCCCCCACGGTACAGGAGTGAGGAGGATTTTTCGAGGCAGTTTTGCCGATGTTTATGAAACCCCCCTGGCGCAGTGTCGACCATGCCTTGCCTATACTTCTGGCCTGACGGCGGCTTCAGCCCCGTCCAAGCCAATCTGCCGGGACGCCATGAGCTCCTACTGTGGCCAAGCCTTCTACCTGGGTGAGGGCCAGGCTGCCCTCCACCGTGCGGGGCGTGCCAACCCCAGCTCCACCGACGGAGACGGGCCAGGTCGCTCCATCCACCTCGTCAGCCTCAACATCACGAGTCTCCAGCGAACTGGCCAACCATCACCGCTCTAGGTGTCGACCACAACGCCGCAGTCATAGCACTGCAGGAGACCCGACATGCCAAGCCTACCAGGCAAGCCATCGCTACCACCGCCGCCAATCCACACCACGGGGGATATCAGGCCAGTCTGGGACCTGACCTGGATCTGGCGCGAGCCCAGCGCAAAGCTGCTCACGGCGGCACGGACCACACGGTCGAGGGCAACACTGGCGCCTCGGGAGGGGTCGCCATTCTCTCTAAGGACGCCATCGTCGACTCCACCGTCGACGACACTGCGTCCTGTATCGCCACCCTCAAGGCCAAGAAAAGATGGCACGAGGCCTTCCTCCCGCTCTGCACCCAGCACCGCCGCAGGCGGCGACGAAACAACCACGGCCCCGCTGGGATCTACATTGCGAGCCTCTACGGGGTCGCTGGAGGGGACAGCACCGATTTGTTTCGGCTTGCTGATTGCGCCGCCGCGAGGGTCGGCTCAGCCCCGTATTTCATTTGCATGGACGCCAACACGAACATCGACGACAATCCACACCTGCTGCACATGATGCAGCATGGATGGTTTAACGTCGCTGAAGGCGCACCAGACCACACCATGCACACATATGGCAATATCCCTGACTGGGACCGCGTCACCAAGTGCCCCCACACTTCGCGCATCGATTACATCATCGCCAACCAAGCGGCACGATCCCTTGTCACCGACTTCTGCTATCTGCGTGACTTGCCAGCGAAGTCCCATGTTGGCCTGCAAGTCACTCTCGACCTTAGCCGCCTCGACCATACGGCCCGACGCCTTCTAGCCCCCACGCCTTACCCTCCTAACGACGGAGCTCATGAGGACCACGAACTTCAGGCATTAGGGACCCTCATCGCAGGGCGATACCATGACCGCATGGAGCAGGCTGACACACGCGACGATGTGGAACGCATGTTCGCCCTGGCAAACGAGGCCAGCCATGAGTACCATCTCACCCGGCTGCGCGACCTGCCACCTCCACCGCCAGACCACCCCAAAAAGAAGCCCCCTACCATGCACGGGCTCACACCCACGTTCGAAGAGCGACCCGCTGTCCCCCGCGCCTTTCCCACCTACGGAGCTTCCACGATTCACATGAACCGCCTTCGCAAGCTCCATCGGCAACTTTGCGAGCTTCGCTTCATCGGACAACACCATCATATCGACTGCCGTGCTATCCCGCCGTACCTGGCGCAGCGCATCGACTGCGCGTGGACCGCGGCCCGCCTTCTCTGCCACAAGCTGCGCCCCACGGTCCCCCGGGCCTTTCCCGAGGCCTGGGCCCCCGACGTGCCAGCACCACGCGGAGAGCACCTGGACCGTCTGATCCAAAACCTTGACTCAGAGCTGGCGCGACGTGCAAACCGAGTCAAAGCTGAACGCATCAAGATTTGGGCTGAGGGTGTCCGCGAGCCAAGCGGGCGAAAGGCGGCCATATACGCACGGGCTGCCGACTGCTCGCCCATGCGTATCTCCGCACGCCTACCACTCCCGACGATGCACAGCTCCACTGCGACACCACCGCCTTCAACCCTGACCAAGCTTGCACGGACGATAGTGATGCCGACACCGACGCTGGCGGCTTCAGCCCCAGCGACGGTAGTTCGCTCGACACGGACAACGACGAAGGCCACACTCGTGACCCACCACCTGCCCAGGTTCCCGACGCCCTCCCCGCCAACGCCATTGTTGCCAATACCAAAGACATGCTTAAGCTCATGGTCGACACTTGGGAGCCCATCTTGGGCAGGTACCGCGCTCGCGCAGGCCATGATGCCGAAGCTATGCCGACGTGGGCAGACTTCTACGACGAGTACCGACAAGAGCTGCCTACGCCATCACCAGCACCCCCTTTCCACCTCACCGACGACCAACTCATCCACTTCATTCGCACCCGTTCACCGCGCCGCGCGGGGGGACTCGACGGCTGGACAACTAAGGAGGCTAAGGAGTTACCCGACGACATCCTTCGCCTCTTCGCCAGCGTCTTACGTGCTATGCAACGCACTGGCACCATCCCCGAGCCCCTCCTGCACGTGCCAAACCCGTGCCTCCGAAAAGGCCGAGGGGAACTCCCGACGGACCAACGACTTCTCTCGGTTCTTTCCGTTTGGATGTACGCGTGGGAAGCGCCAGCCTACCGTAGCCTCACGACCTGGCGGCAAGGATGGACCCATGCCACGAGCTTCGGCGCTGTTCCCAAAGCCACCATTGGGGATGTCAGCACCTCTCTCGCCCTGCGCATCGAACACGCCAGGGCTTTACTCCTCCCCTTAGCTGGAGCTGCCCTTGACCGACAGAAGTGCTTCGACTACCTCATCACGGACATCTGCCTTAACCTTGCGCTGCACGCGGGGTGCCCTCAAGACATCGTTACTGTCCGCCGAAATTTCTACAGTCACCACAAACGCTACATCCGCATGAACGGAGCGTACTCTAAGGACTTGGCCAGGACTAACGGTCACCTCCAGGGAAGCTCGTGGTCCCTGGACGACATCAAGCTGCTAATGTGCGTGTGGACAAAGAGGCAGCATCGATACGTTCCTCGATCACTCAGCACTACCTTTATTGACGACAGCAACTCCACTACCCACACCGCGTCTGAGCTGCAGAAATCTCTTGACGAAACCGCCAAGTTTGATCGATTCTCAGGTCAACGCATTCACCCTGGTAAAGTGGCAGGGTGGGCGCTCACCGACGAGCTTCACGCCGCCGTTACCCAGCTCACTCTGGCGGAACGGCCCTTACGTGTGGTCGATTCCTTCAAGCTCGTCGGGAGTTACATCAACGCCGAGGCAGCGCCGGCTCCAGCCGCGCTTAACCTCACGGCCACCGCAGACGCCCGTGTACGGAGGGCGACTATTCGCCTGCCGCGCATTGGCAAGCTCCCATCGCCGATGCTTATCAAGGCGCGGCACGCCCGTTCCCTGGCTGCCAGCGTCTGCACCACGGGCACCGACATTCAAGCACCATCAGGCCCAGCCAAAACTGCCTACAACCACGCCCTCAAGGCGGCTATCCGCCCCAAGGGGAACAAGTGGGTCGAGTTCTGGACTCTCATGGCCGTGTGCGTCCCAGGACACGCCCTTGAGATCGACGCCATCACGCAGCGTGAAGCATTCCTGTGCCTGCGGCGACAGGTTAACCGCGACGTTACACTCTGCGGGCTCGCCAGAGACCTCCAACACCACGTCCAGACCCTGTTTGGTGGAGGACCCGTCGGGCGACTCGTCCAGTCGCTCCAGCAGCTCCGATGGACCTGGCCCACTTTTGGCATCATGTACGACGACTGGGGCTGCCAGATCAGCTGGCTGAATTTACCCCAAAACGCCTTCCTACACATGCTGCGGGCCTCACAACGCAGGGCTTTTCTGCGGAGGATCAAGCCACGGCGACACGACCTTGGCGACCTAGCCTCTGTCAGACAGGGCCTCGACCTCTTCGCCAGCACGTGGCTCGCCCGAACTAAAGGAGCAGCCAAATGCACTGCCTGGCAGCTGGCGCTCCTCCTGAACTACCTGTCGGGCGGGGATCACACCCACCAGCGACGATCCCGATCAAACACGTCGGCAGACCCCAGCCCCATCTGCCGCTACTGCGACGAGGAAGAGGAAACTCAGGAGCACACTGTCCGCGACTGCAAGTGCTGGGCCCGAGAAAGACCCCCTCTCACCACCCTCATCAGTGACGACCAGTTGGCCCGTCTTCCGCCGCACACAAGACACTGCGGGCTCTTCGACGAAGACCCAGTCCTCCTCGACCTGCAGGCCGACCTCGCGAGGGACCCGCTGCCACAGCCCATACCGCGGCCCCCCCCTGAGGGAGATCCTGCGGCTTCAGCCCAGGACACCTACACCACCTATCTTGACCACGACACTGGTTGGACATGGGTCTACGCTGCCACTGACGGTGCATGCACCAACCAAGCCATCCCATTGCTAGCACGAGCGGGCTACGGCGTCTACTACGGCATCGACCACCGCATGAACTACAGTGCACGCGGTCACGGCCTAACGCAGAACGCCCAGGTTGCGGAGACCCTCGCCATTGTCCACCTTACGGCATGTGCCGAACGGCCCGTGCACGTTTTCGTGGACAACCAGGCGGTGGTCGATGGGTTCCAAAGCATCATCGACGGACATCCAGCGCCGCAGGGCACGCACGCGGAGCTCTGGGAAAAGATCCACCGATGTGTTATGGCCAAGCCCAACATGTTTCGCGTCAAAAAAATCGCCAGCCATCTGGGAGACATGGGCATCGACCTTGGGCTCATCGGGCCCATTGCGGAGGAGTTCAACCGTCAGGCCGACGCCCTTGCCACAATGGCGGCGCGCACTCACAACCTTCCTGACCACATTGTCGAAGCTGCCAAAACACGACATCGCCAAGCGACCGTGCTCCATGGGGTCGCTGTCGCTATTTACGAGCGCAGACACCGCACTCTCCCGCTCCCACACCGCAGGGCTGGGTTTACAGCTGCGGAACTCAGCAAAATGGAACCAAACCCCCTGCTGTCGGACCAGGCACCACCCGCGGCTGGACCATTCATACCGCAAGACCCGGATGAGCTCTGGGCCGAGGCCCAACGGGCGATGCTCGATGAACAGGAGGACGACCCGTTCGGCTTCGGCGGGGGATTGGACTTCTTGGACGACGGCCCAGCCAGCGCAAACCCTGCCCCGTCGGGCAACCTCTCGACGCCCACCGCGACTCCGCCACCGAGAGCGACATCGCACCCACATGATGATGTCGCTCACCGTCAAGACGCCGACGAGGACCTTTATGATCCCCTCGGATTGAGTGGCAGCATAGACGACGCCCCGCCGACACCCCACGCTTCCGACGATGCCGCTCCATCGAGACGCCACCCGACCACGCGGCCGACCTCCGAGCCCGCGCACGGCGTCATGATTGTTCCCCCCGTGCCACCCACCCCGTCCCCCCACCAGCGCCAACCCGCGGGGGCGGCTCCAGCCCCCCCGCAGGGCACCGAGCCAGTCAGGCCGTCACACCCCGTCCACGCTTTTGCTGCTGCTGGGTGCGAGGATGCGGCTCCTCCGTCCTCACGGGGCGTGGCCCTAGCGGCTTCAGCCCTGGGACCGCGTGTCACTCCAGTCGCCTCTCAAGGGTGACGGCCGCCAGCGCACGGATCGCCGCACCGCGCTGGTCCACCACCTGGCCAGGCGCACCGATGACCTCGTCCCTGCCACGAGGCCCGCGGCCGCAGGCACTGAGCAGCCGCCCCCCACCGACCGCGAAACCGAGCTGTCCCAGTCTATGGCCGCTCTTCAGCAGAGGTGTGCTGCTCTCGCCGCCGACCTTGCCGCTGCTCAAGCCCGTCAAGGCCCTCTGCTCCAGCGCCTCCACCGCGCCGGGCGTGCCTTCGCCGAGCTGCTTACGCCCTCGCCCGATGGTGCTGCGAGGCCACTCACCATCCAAGCTATGTTGTCATCGCTCCGCGGCGCTCCACCTGGTGCCCCGCGCTAATTTCCTCCTTTCTGCCTGCCCGTGTGTACGCGTGGCTCCGCGTCCACGGTGTCAGGGCGTGGGGGCGGGGGGTGCCCCGTCCCTGCGCGCCGCTTTGCGGCCAAGCGCCCAACTGGCGGTCTGCCAAGCCGCCAAGCCACGTGTCAGCACGTCGCCTTCCTTGTTGGGGCCTCTTTCTTCACGCGGTCTGACACGTGAGATCTTCACCGTCTGTCCGCCGTCTGTAGCGTCTGTCGCATTGCGCCGGGGGAGGGGGTTTTGTTGCCCGCCCTCGTATCTTAAGGCTGCACCGCCGCAAATAGTGCTTGCGAGTTGTCGCACCGCAGTGCGCCTCGCGGACGGACCCTGGTCCGCCTACTTGTCCGATCTCTCTCTCTCTCTCTCTCTCTCTCTCTCTCTCTCTCCTCTCTGCTCTCTTCGCTACTGGCTTCTGACGGAGTCTGGGTTAGGTGAGCCTGAGTGTGGGTGAGTCTGAGTATGGGTACGTCTGTGTGTGCCTGACTCTGAAGAAATGAATCTGAGTGTGAGTGAGCTTGTGTTTGAGTGAGTCTGGGTGCGAGTCTGAATCCCAATGGTGCCCCTGGCAGTGTCTGGCGACTAGGAGGCCCGGGTCGACTCCTCTTTGGGAAGCCAAAATGCTGCCCCGGGCAGCGTTTGGTGACTATGAAGCCCCTGGTGGACCCCCCCTGGGGCTCCCAAATGATGCCCCTGGCAGCGTTTTGCGACCATGAGGCTCTCAAGAGATACATGTTGGGGACGCCGAACGGCAATTCTAGCTGAGGCGTCCCACCAAAATCGGCGCGAACGGGCTCGTGAGATCAGCCAGGGTGGCTCCCCCTTGGGGCTCCCAAATGATGCCCCTGGCAGCGTTTTGCGACCATGAGGCTCTCAAGAGATACATGTTGGGGAGGCCAAGCGGCACTTCTAGCTGAGTCGTCCCACCAAAATCGGCGCGAACGGGCTCGTGAGATCAGCCAGGGTGGCTCCCCCTTGGGGCTCCCAAATGATGCCCCTGGCAGCTTTTTGTGACCATGAGGCTCTCAAGAGAGACATGTTGGGGAGGCCAAACGGCAATTTTAGCTGAGACGTCCCACCAAAATCGGCGCGAACGGGCTCGTGAGATCAGCCAGGGTGGCTCCACCTTGGGGCTCCCAAATGATGCCCCTGGCAGCGTTTTGCGACCATGAGGCTCTCAAGAGATACATGTTGGGGGCGCCAAACGGCAATTCTAGCTGAGACGTCCCACCAAAATCGGCGCGAACGGGCTCGTGAGATCAGCCAGGGTGGCTCCCCCTTGGGGCTCCCAAATGATGTCCCTGGCAGCGTTTTGTGACCATGAGGCTCTCAAGAGAGACATGTTGGGGAGGCCAAACGGCAATTTTAGCTGAGACGTCCCACCAAAATCGGCGCGAACGGGCTCGTGAGATCCGCCAGGGTGGCTCCCCCTTGGGGCTCCCAAATGATGCCCCTGGCAGCGTTTTGCGACCATGAGGCTCTCAAGAGAGACATGTTGGGGAGGCCAAACGGCAATTTTAGCTGACACGTCCCACCAAAATCGGCGCGAACGGGCTCGTGAGATCAGCCAGGGTGGCTCCCCCTTGGGGCTCCCAAATGATGTCCCTGGCAGCGTTTTGTGATCATGAGAGAGTGTGAGTGTGAGTGAATGTGACTGTGAGTGAGTCTGAGTGAGAGTGAGTCTCATCTTATCTTATCGAGTCCTATCTTATCTTACCGTTATTACCCTCTTTATTATCTTATCTTGAAGTCTATTATCTTGTCTTAGCTTATCTTATATCAACTCATCCTATCGCATCATATCTTGTCTTATCTTATTATTACATAGGATATCTTATATTATCTATTATCCTACCTTGTCATATATCTTATCTTACCTTATCATATATTGTGCTATATTATCTTTTCTTGTAGTATCTTATCTTGTCTTGTCTTATCTGGTGATTATCATTGGGAGGAGGGAGGCGCGAGCGGGAGGAAGGAGGAAGGAGTCCGCGCGTGGGAGGCGTCAGAGTAATAACAAGAACCCCAATCCTTAGGATATGGGGAACAAGAACCCCAATCCTTAGGATATGGGGAAAAAACTGCGTCACGACTCTTTCCGACGCCCAGTTCTGAACCCTAAGATCCGACGTTGCGAAGAAATCCAACACCGAAAAAAAATACGACCAGAGCCCCCATCTGTCTAGCGGCAGCGGCAGCAGCGGACAGGAGAACGCACGCCCAGGCGGCAGCGGGCGAATCCTCGACGCACCCGCGCAACTGGCGCAACCAGCAACGGGCGGCAACGGACGGCAACGAGCTGCAACGGGCTGGCAAGCATCTCTCGAGCCGGATCGATCCGCGAGGTTCCAGGGACCAGAGACAGGGAGAAATCTCTGGGTGCGCAAAAATCACAATTATAGGATCCCAAGGTTTGCGACGCCCCAATCTGAGGGCTGGCCGCCTCTCTGCGCTGTGCCCGCGGGCCTCGGACGATCTCCTCAGGGAGGCCTCCATCTCCTTGGACTCCTTCGCGATCGCGTCCGACGCGTACCTGCGAGGCGATCCACAGTTTTCCGGTGTATCGTCCTCCTCCTCCTCCTCCTCCTCCTCCTCCTCCTCCTCCTCCTCCTCCTCCTCCTCCTCCTCCTCCCTCCTCCTCATCCTCATCCTCATCCTCATCCTCATCCTCATCCTCATCCTCATCCTCATCCTCATCCTCTCCTCCTCCCTCACTCTCCTCCTCCTCCTCCTCCTCCTCTCCTCCTCCTCCTCCTCTCCTCCTCTCCTCCTCCCTCCTCCTCCTCCTCCTCCTCCTCCTCCTCCTCGCTCCTCCTCCTCCTCCTCCTCCTCCTCCTCCTCCTCCTCCTCCTTCCTCCTCCTCCTCCTCCTCCTCCTCTCTCCTCCTCCTCCTTCCTCCTCCTCCTCCTCCTCCTCCTCCTCCTCCTCCTCCCTCCTCCTCCTCCTCCTCCTCCTCCTCCTCCTCTCTTGTTATAATTAATAGTATGACTATTATTAGTAGTATTACTTACTATTAGTAGTAGTATTATTACGAACAGTATTATTATTATTAATAATAATAATATTATTATTACTATTATTATTATTATTAGTAGTAGTAGTAGCAGTAGTAGTAGTAGTATTAAAAACATCAGTAGTACAATTATTACAATTATTAGTATTATTATTAGTAGTAGTATTATTAGTCGATGAATACTACGAATAATAATACTAATAATATTAGTAGTGTTAGTATTATTAGTATCAGTAGTATCAGTATTGTCGTTATTATCATTCGTCGTAGTAGTATTAATAGTATTAATAATAATATTATTCTTATGATTCGTATAAGTATGATTGTTAGTCTTATAGCATGCGTCTTTCTATTATTACTATTAGTCATAGTAGACCTGATAGTGGTTTGATTATTATTAGTGTTAGCATTATTAGTCTTATTCCCAGTGTCATTATTAATGTTACTCTAATTCATCTCCGGCTTCTGATCATTAATAATGTTGGTAGTATTCGTCTGATTAGTCTTATTAGTATCACGATTCTTCGTCTTACTAACCGTATTAATCATATTACTAGTATTAGTACTAACTTCTTATTATCAGCTTCGTATTATTATTGTTGTTACGATTATTAGTATTATTATTATTATTAGTTGTTCTCCTCTTCCTCCTCCTCCACCTCCTCCTCCTTCTCCTCCTCCTCTTCTATTCTTTTCCTTACGAACAACTCCTCCCTATCGCACCCCGAGGCCATTTGGAAGGGCGGGCCAGGCTTTACGCCTGAGACTTCCTCACCACTTATGATCCTGAAGCTTGAAAAATGTGGCTCCAATATGATCGACCCACGATCCCGGAAAGGAATATAGAAATGTAAGGCATGGCAAAGTTTCAAAGACACCGGATTGGGCGACGGGCAAATGCGATGCTGAATGTATCGTTTTTGATGTACCGTGCCGAAATATGTGCTGTGCTGCGCCGTGCTGATGCTGAACTGCGATGTGCCATGCCGCGAATGTGCTCTATAGCGTTGTGGATCGAGTCCTCCTTTGCACCCGAGTCCTGACCGAACTGATCTGGATCTTAAGCTCGAGCTGCCTCAGCACATCGTAGCTGCCCCAGAGCTAATTGGCAGGGGGACATGCCAGGAGGACGCGACGCGGAACGTCCCAAGGGACGCGCCAGGCGACGTGCAAAGGGACGTGCCACGAAGACGCACCGTGGGACGTACCGAGGGGACGCGCTACGGAAAGTGCCAATGGACGTGCCAATGGACGTGCCAGGAGACGCGCCGCGCGACATGCCAGGGGGACTCGCCACAGGACGCGCCACGGAACGTGCCAGGTTGCAATGCTGAGTGTATCGATCTTGATGTACCGTGCCGAGGCCTGTGCTGTGCTGCGCTGTGCTGAACTGCGATGTGCCATGCCGCGATTGTGCTCTATAGCGTTGTGGATCGAGTCCTCCTTTGCACCCGAGTCCAGACCGAACTGATCTGGATCTTAAGCTCGAACTGCCTCAGCACATAATAGCTGCCCCAGAGCTAATGGACAGGGGGACATGCCAGGAGGACGTGCCGCGGAACGTCCGAAGGGACGCGCCAGGCGACGTGCCACGTCACCGCGGGACGTGCCGAGGGGACGCGCTACGGAACGTGCCAATGGACGTGCACCGCGCGACGTGCCAGGGGGACTCGCCACGGGACGCTCCGCGGAACGTGCCAGGCAACATGCCAGACTGCAATGCTAGGGGTATCGATATTGATGTACCGTGCCGAGGGCTGTGCTGTGCCTGGGCGACCTGGACACGTGAAAACACCAGTTTCGCTCAAGACGTTGTCAGCACATCCTCATGCTAGACATCCGCCTGGGCAACCTGGACACGTGCAAACAAGCGTCTCGCTCGAGACATCCTCAACAAATGCTCATGCTAGACATCCGCCTGGGCGACCTGGACACGTGAACACAAGCCTCTGGTTCGAGACATCCTCAACAAATCCTCATGCTAGACATCTGTCTGGGCCACCTGGAGGCGTGAAACCAAGCGTCTCGCTCGAGACATCCTCAAGACCTGGGCACGTGAAAACAAGCATTTTACTTCAGAGATTCTCTGAATTCTGGTCCCCAGGAGAAGACAATCTATCACACAAAACAAGCGTTTCGCTCGAGACATCCTCAACAAATTCTGAAAAACTAAAAAACAAAAAAATAACACTAGAAAAACTCTTTCTTTCTAAGAAAACTTATCAGTAACCTAAGAAAATGAATAAAAAATAAAAGATACTAAAGAAAACAAAAAGCTAAAGATACAACCCTAAAAAAAAGAATCGAAACAAAAAAAATAGACTAAAAGAAAAGACTACACCAAGCGTTTTCCGGGGGGCCGAGACATCCCATGTGTTTAATTCGCCGGCCCTACGCGACCTCGTTATTTATCGCAAAAAAAATTCGCCGGCCCTACAGCCGTCAAAACCGGGGGAAACCAACTAAAAGACAACCCTGGGCTCAGGCCCTTTCCGGGAACAAGCGTTTCGCTAAAAACATCCGGTCAAAATCCAAGGACATCCTGGCAAAACACACGAATTAGTCGAGACACCCCCAAAATTCCTGCGCGCGGGACGCGGCACGCGCGAGACATCCTTGGAATTCCTGCGAGCGAGACACGAAAACAAGCATTTCGCCTGAGACATCCTCTGAATTCTGGCCCCCCACGAAGCCCCCGCTCGAGACAACCCCAAATTCTGCAAAACCAGCGTTTCCCTCGAGACATCCTCAAGAAACTATGTAAAAAAAACGTTTCGCTCGAGACATCCTGCCAAAATTCTAAGAAATCCTCACAAAACAAGCGAATTAGTCGAGACATCCTCGAAATTCCTGCGCGCGGGACGCAGCACGCGCGAGACATCCTCGGAATTCCTGCGCGCGGGGCGCTTTTCCGCGTCGCGGTCGGGGCTCCAGACCCCGTTATTTGTCGAGGATTCTGCGAAAAACGCTCCGCACCCTCTTTTTTACGAGGAAAAACGGGGGTCTGCGGACCCAGTTTTTTATCGAGGATCCGAGATGGGGGGCGCACTTCCCTCGAGCGGGCACGCACGAAACGCACTTGTATACAAAAAATCCGCACTTTACCTCGTTATTTACGCAGAATAATTTCGCTGGCCCCCTTCAAGTCAAAACCGGGGGTAAACCATCTAAAAGAGAACCCTGGGCCTGAAGCCCTTTCCGGGAAAAACATGATCGACCCACGAACCCGGAAAGGAATATAGAAATGTAAGACATGGCAACGTTTCAAAGACACCTGATTGGGCGACGGGCAAATGCAATGCTTAGTGTATCGACCTTGATGTACCGTGCCGAGGGCTGTGCTGTGCTGTGACGTGCTGAATTGCGATGTGCCATGCCACGAGTGTGCTCTATAGCGTTGTGGATCGAGTCCTCCTTTGCATCCGAGTCCTGACCGAACTGATCTGGATCTTAAGCTCGAGCTGCCTAAGCACATAACTAGTAGCTGCCCCAGAGCTGATTGACAGGGGAACCTGCCAGGAGGACGCGCCGCAGAACGTCCCAAGGGACGCGCCAGGCGACGTGCCAGGGGACGTGCCATGGGGACGCACCGCGGGACGTGCCAAGGGGACGCGCTACAGAATGTGCCAATGGACGTGCCACGGGACGTGCCAAGAGACGCACCAAGCGAGCTGTCAGGGGACGTGCCATGGGGACGCACCGCGGGACGTGCCAAGGGGACGCGCTACGGAACGTGCCAATGGACGTGCCACGGGACGTGCCAGGGGACGCGCCGCGCGACGTGCCAGGGGGACTCGCCACAGGACGCGCCACGGAACGTGCCAAAGAACGTGCCAAATTGCAATGCTGAGTGAGTGTATCGGTCTTGATGTACCGTGCCGCGGGCTGTGCTGTGCTGCGCCGTGCTGAACTGCGATGTGCCACGTGACGATTGTGCTCTATAGCGTTGTGGATCGAGTCCTCCTTTGCATCCGAGTCCTAATCGAACTGATCTGGATCTTAAGCTCGAGCTGCCTGAGCACATAGTAGCTGCCCCAGAGCTAATTCACGGGGGGCATGCTAGGAAGACGCGCCGCCGAAAGTTCCAAGGGACGCGCCAGGCGACGTGCCAGGGGACGTGCCATGGGGTCGCACCGCGGGACGTGCCAAGGGGACGCGCTACGGAACGTGCCAATGCATTATGGACGTGCCACGGGACGTGCCAGGGGACGCGCCGCGCGACGTGCCAGGGGGACTCGCCACAGGACGCGCCACGGAACGTGCCAAAGAACGTGCCAAGTTGAAATGCTGAGTGAGTGTATCGATCTTGATGTAATGTGCCGAAGGCTGTGCTGTGCTGCGCCGTGCTGAACTGCGATGTGCCATGCCGCGATTGTGCTCTACAGCGTTGTGGATCAAGTCCTCCGTTGCATCCGAGTCCTGACCGAACTGATCTGGATCTTAAGCTCGAGCTGCCTGAGTACATAGTCCACGAAGTAGCTGCCGCAGAGCTAATTGACAAGGAATTATGCCAGGAAGACGCGCCGCGGAACGTTCCAAGGGACGCGCCAGGCGACGTGCCAGGGGACGTGCCACGGGGACGCACCGCGAGACGTGCCAAGGGGACGCGCTACAGAACGTGCTGGGGACAAGCGTCGTGTTGGTGGCCTGGACACGTAAAAACACGGTGCCAACTCGGGACAACCATGAGAGATACCCCCTGGGTGGCCTGGACACGTAAAAACACGTGGTTCCAGCTCGGGACAATCATGTTAGAGATCTCCCTGGGTGGCCTGAGCATGAAAAAAACACGTGGTTCCAGCTCGGGACAGCCATGTTAGATACCCCTCTGCGTGACTTGGATGCGCTGAATTCGCGCTCCCGCTCGAGACATCCTCACAACGTCTTCCCTGGAGAGGCCCCCAAAGCGCACCCCCCTGTTCAGAGCAAGAAGCCATCACTTTTCCTCATAATTCGGCGTTGGGCCCGACGCCATGTTAGATACCCCAACTCTGCAAAACCAGCGTTTCGCTCGAGATATCCTCAACAAATTCTGAAAAGCAAGCGTTTCGCTCGAGACATCCCCCAACTCTGCAAAACCGGCGTTTCGCTCGAGACATCCTCAACAAATTATGAAAAACAAGCGTTTCGCTCGAGACATCCTGTCAAAATCCCAAGAAATCCAAATACCCGCGCGCGGGACGCGGCACGCGCGAGACATCCTTGGAATTACTGCGCGAGGGGCGCTTTTCCGTGTCGCGGTCGGCTCTGCAAAACCAGCGCGTCGCTCGAGACATCCTCAACAAATTCTGAAACCAAGCGTTTCGCTCGAGACATCTCCAACTCTGCAAAACCAGCGTCTCGCTCGAGAAATCCTCAACAAATTCTGAAAACCAAGCGTTTCGCTCGAGACATCCTCAAAAATAATTTCGCCGGCCCTACTCCGTGCGTGCCCGCTCGCAAAATAATTTCGCCGGCCCAAGTCGCAGGGGGGCCGGGGGGTTAACCAACTAAAAGAGAACCCTGGGCCCACGCCCTTTCCGGGAACAAACGAATTAGCCGAGACGTCCTCGAAATTCCTGCGCGCGGGACGCGGCACGCGCGAAACATCATCGGAATTCCTGCGCGAGGGGCGCTTTTCCGTGTCGCGGTCGGCTCTGCAAAACCAGCGTTTCGCTCGAGACATGCTCAACAAAATCTGAAAACAGGCGTCTCGCTCGAGACATCCCCAACTCTGCAAAACTAGCGTTTCGCTCGAGACATCCTCGACAAATTCTGAAAAACAAGCGTTTCCCTGGAGATATCCTCAAATTTTAATCCGCCGGCGCCCTTCGACCTCGATATCTATCAAAGAAAAATTCCGCCGGGGCCCCTCAGTTGAGGCACCGGGGACAGGTTTACCTACTACAAGAGAACCCTGGGCCCACGCCCTTTCTGGGAAAAATGCAAGAGCTTCAAACATGGAGGGCGGTTCCTTTTCAAAATGTGTCTCTCGCCTTGGCGCCACGGACATTCGTTTTCAGAGTTTACAGCAGTTTTAAGATTTTCATGGTGAACGTCCCCAAACTTGCGTTTTGGTACGATGTAAGACTGTGAGGACGCAACAATCAAGTTGACTCGTGGTGTTAAAGGTCCCAGAAACGGCGTTCTGGCATGATTCAGGACCGCCAAGACGCAACAATGACGCTAATTCGTGGCGTCGAATTCCAAGGAATGGTGTTCTGGTACACTTCAGGATTTTCAAACGCTTGTTATCCAACAGGGTACGTTCTTCAGTGAAAATGAATTCTTATAGGGGCATATGAGGAGGGTGCTATTCGGGATGTTTGATTGCAACATCGTTGATAAGACTTGGACTTACACTGATCCCCCTCCTCCTCCTCGTCCTCCTCCTCCTCCCATTATTATTTCTTCCATGGAACTCAAGAAATCTAGATTTCAGCTTTGGGTGCGTTGAGTTTTAAACAGTAAGCCGGATTGACAGCTCACGTGATGCTTCGTCTAATGCGATTGTCTCAACCTTAAACACTGTGCACGGCAGCTGTAAGCACGTGCCGTAAAAACAAATAAAGCACCGAAAAAAAAATAAAAAAACTAAAAACAACATAATAAAATAAAAAAGAACTCAAAAAAAAAAAAGAAAATGCAACGTGCCGTACGCAACGAGCGGCTCGAAAAAAACATGATCGACCCACGAACCCGGAAAGGAATATAGAGCTGTAACACATGGCAGCGTTTTCAAAGACTCCTGATTGGGTGACGGGCAAATGCAATGCTGAAGGTATCGATCTTGATGTACCCTGCCGAGAGCTGTGCTGTGCTGTGCCGTGCTGAATTGCGATGTGCCATGGCGCGATTGTGCTCTATAGCGTCGTGTATCGAGTCCTCCTTTGCATCCAAGTCCTGACCGAACTGATCTGGATCTTAAGCTCGAGCTGCCTGGACACATAGTAGCGTCCCCAGAGCTGATTGACAGGGGGACATGCCAGGAGGACGCGACGCGGAACGTCTCAAGGGACGCGCCAAGCGACGTGCCAAGGGACGTGCCATGGGGACGCACCGCGGGACGTGCCAAGGGGACGCGCTACGGAACGTGCCAATAGATGTGCCACGGTATGTGCCAGGGGACGCGCCACGCGACGTGCTAGGGGGACTCGCCAAGGGACGCCCCACGGAACGTGCCAAGGAACGTGCCAAGGTGCAATGCTGAGTGTATCGATCTTGATTTACCGTGCCGAGGGCTGTGCTGTGCTGCGCCGTGCTGAATTGCGATGTGCCATGCCACGATTGTGCTCTATAGCCTCGTGGATCGAGTTCTCCTTTGCATCTGAGTCCTGACCGAACTGATCTGGATCTTAAGCTCGAGCTGCCTCAGCACATAGTAGCTGCCCCAGAACTAATTGACAGGGGGACATGCCAGGAGGACGCGACGCGGAACGTCTCAAGGGACGCGCCAAACGACGTGCCAAGGGACGTGCCATGGGGACGCACCGCGGGACGTGCCAAGGGGACGCGCTACGGAACGTGCTGGGGACAAGCGTTTCGCTCGAGACATCCTGCCAACATCCTCAAAATTCCTGCGCGCGGGACGTGGCACGCGCGAGACATCTTCCGAATTCCTGCGAGCGGGACGTGAAAACAAGCATTTCGCCTGAGACATCCTCTGAATTCTGGCCCCCCACGAGGCCCCGCTCGAGACATCCCCAAGTTTGCAGAAACCAGCGTTTCGCTCGAGACATCCTCAACAAATTATGAAAAACAAGCGTTTCGCTCGAGACATCCTGCCCCCCAAAAAAAAAAAAAAATTCAAGAAAATCCTGGCCCATAAAAGAACACACGCATTAGTCGATACATCCTCGAAATTCCTGCGCGCGGGACGCGGCAACGCGCGAAACAGCATCGGAATTCCCTTCGGGCGCGGGGCGCTTTTCCGCGTCACGGTCGGCTCTGCAAAACCGGCGTTTCGCTCGAGACATCCTCAACAAATTCTGAAAACAAGCGTTTCGCTCGAGACATCCCCAACTCTGCAAAACCAGCGTTTCGCTCGAGACATCCTCAACGAATTATGAAAAACAAGCGTTTCGCTCGAGACATCCTCAAAAATAATTCCGCCGGCCCTACTCCCGCACGTAATTTATGGCAGAATAATTTCGCCGGCCCTACAGCCGTCGAAACCGGGGGTAAACCCACTAAAAGAGAACCCTGGGCTCGAGCCCTTTCCGAGAACATGATCGACCCACGAACCCGGAAAGGAATATATGTATATATATATATATACTAGAACCACGCGCGCGCTGCGCGCGCGCTTTGGTTCTAGCAAAATGCGGCGACGGTCTAGGGTTCGCAGCATCGGAGAGCAGAAAGACTTCTATCAATCATGATCAATCAGCAACCCGCACCATCCCTCTATGCCCCCACGGATGCACGCCATGAGCCCCAGTCGACCTTAATCCTGCATTCTCCTCTCAGCTAGCCCTCTCAATCCCTTCCCTTTCCACACCCTTTTTGGCGGACCAATGGAATCACATTCCACGCGGCAGAGGAGCTGTTGCGGGCGCGGTGGACGAATTCCACTTGGCATGCAACGCGAAAAAAATTGTTCGTTGTCGACGCGGTGGACGTGTTCCACTCGGCGTGCAACCATGAAACATACAGAGGGCCGCAGGTCGAAATAGGATTCCGCATGATCCCACTTCAGCTGCCTACATACCCTTTGTTTCATTCCCAGGGGGGCGCCTCGAGAAAACAACTCACACACGTACAGCAGCAGCTCGTGTGTCCACCGGGGGGAGGAGGGGGGCGGGCCCCAGTGCTTGATCAACCCGGTTGAAGCAACCGCTTTCAGCAGCCAAGATCTGGTCTTTGGGGAGGAGGGAGCGGGGGCCCGCGCCGATCGGCGAAACAAGACATAAGAAACAGCTACGTACCTCTCAAGACGGCTCAATGGGCCCGATTTCGGCACACCCCTCACGCACTCTACGCCTATCCAAGGCCTAGACGACCCAGAGCGTCCAAGGCCCACCTCGAGCAAACCCAATGTCTCGGCATTCCCACAAATTATGGCAATGGAGCTTCGCTTCCGCGCGTTGAGCGGAAGTTCAAGCTCAAGCGCATACAGCTGGACTTCAAATAAGTTGGATCGAAAATGGAGCGACGCTCACAGCGAAGGAAGAACATCAAGCTCAAGCTAATGTGAAGGGGAGCCCCAGGTTGCCGTTGGCCTGCAGAAGGTGGGTCTCCTTTCTGCGGTCCAGGCGGCGCCAGAGCACCGCTCCTCTCGGATCCTGCCCAATGCCTGCCCACGAACCCCCAGGCCTGTCCAAGGTCAGCCCGACGGCCTATCCAATGCCTGCCTCAGGCTTACCTGGCGGCCTTTCAAGAGCTGATACATGGCCTACCCAGAACCCAGTGAAGGCCCGCACACGACCTAGCCAAGGCTCATCACAGATTTGTCACGTCCAAAATCTTTACAAATTTTACGTCTAGCGAACCACATGCGAGCGCCATAACGAATGTGAACACCCAAATGCGCGCGATCACCGTGCCCGCGCTCGTCTTACAACCGCGACGAAAATCTTTACAACGATGGGCTGTCGTGAAGGGTTCTATGGTGCGCCCACCTTCGTCGTGCAACCACCGCGCAAAATTTGCCAACACTGGGCCACCCTGAAGGTTTGAACGGTACGCGCCAAAAAAAATCGACAACGAAATAATCGATCCGACGGTCTTCCCAGTACCGCGGCGACTGCCGGGACTGATCCGAGTATTCGCTTCCTTCGTGGCGGCCCTGAAAAAAAACACACCCACCTCAAAAAGCCAACGTCTCGCGTGAGATATCCCCGAATGCTGACCGCAAGTGGGCAAATGTCCCACCCCGTGGTCGCTCCCCTTTGTGGCGCCTAGCAACGTTTGTTGCGACATCGCGAACACCACGCGGCCCTGAAAAAGACGCGCCTACATCCGTGAAACAAGCGAACCGCTGGAGACATCCCCACAATCTGGGCACGAACCGGTAAGTGTCCTAATTATCCCCTGGCGGCACCCCCTTGTGTTGCCCAAGTGCGAGGCCTGTCACATCGCGATAATTCTGATCGTGATATGGAAAAGGAGGGAGGAGGAGGAGGAGGGAGTGAGTAGACGGTGGCGCGACACGGATAACAAGAATTCACGACGCAAAACACGGAAATAAACGCCGCAACATATTCCACGAGACGTGCAACTGCCTGCACAATGATCCGTTATCACCGTCGCACCCTTGATCCGCACGCGTTCGACGGAAACTGGCGGCAATCAAACTGGCCCAATCTGCCAGGGCATCGCTCGTGGGGGGAGGGCCTCCTCGCCTCGGGCTGCTCTCCCGCAGCCGCGCCCCGCCGTCGACGGCGAGCGCGCGCCTTGTGGGTGCCCTGACCGTCCCGGGCGGCCGCCGCAGGCCCGAACGTGCGTTTGATTCGCCCATGTCGTCCAGCCCGCCCATCTGAACCAAGAAAGCCGGTTTCTGCTGAGACATCCTCACGATTCGCTCTTAAACTTAAGCTGGCCACGGCGTGCAGGTGACGCTGGCGGTGTGCTGCCTGGGCCGAGGCGAGAGCGCCGTTTGGACGGACTTTCGGCCATTGTACGGTTCGGCCCGCATAGTACGCTATGTTATCAATGCGAGGCCAAGCTATGCGGTGTGATGCGATGCGATACTATGCTGTGCGATGCGATGCTATGCTATGCTATGCTACGCCATACTGTGCCATGCGATGATATTCTAGTATATGCGACGCGATGCGATGCGATGCTATGACATGCTATGCGATGATATGCTATGCTATGTTATGCTACGCGATGCTCGTCTATGCTGTGTTGTGCGATGCTATGCGGTGCTATGTTATGCTCTGCTGTGCGATGCAATGCTATGTTGTAGCTCCAGTTGGTTCCCCTTCCTCACCCCCACCACCACACGCACAACCTCGTTATCACCCGACGGGTGGTCGTACATGTAGGTATACACTGGCAGGATCTCGCGGCCAGAGATACAACCGCCTCGCGCACACTTGCCTGGAGCGGGGAGGGATGGGGAGGAATCTGGGAGGAGCGGGGAGGGGTGCAGAGTGAGGTGTCTTGTGGGCCTCTTGGACTGTCTCAGAGCGCTCTGGGATCCACAGGCGCCTACGGAGGTCGTCTTGGAGGGCTCTGTGGGACGTTTTGGGGCGATCCTGGGAGCTTCTTGGACCGTCTTGGAGGCCTTGTTGGGATGTCTTGCGGCGCTCTTGGGGTTCTCTGAGGCCGTCGTGGACGCTATTCATACAAAGCGCATATGCCCAAAATAGACGCTTCCCAAAGGAATTAGGGCGATGTGTGTTCCTTGCGGCCCTCATAAGTGTCCTCTTGAAGCCCTCTTCAAGCGCTTGGGGGGCCTCTCGGGCCGTCTTGAAGCCATCAAGGGCGTCTTGACGAACTCTTGGACCGTCTCGGAAGCCTCCTGGACCGTCTGGGGAGCGCCTTCGGGCCCTCCGAAAGCCCCCCGAAGGACCCCGAGGGACACAGTGGGCACCGCGGGGGGAGGGGGGAGTTTGGGAAAAGTGGGCAGCCTCGGGCCCCAGGGGTCTGGTCGCGGGGTCCGCATGGTGATGGGCAACTATGATGAGCGCTTGCGCGCTGCAGTCAGATCCACCTTGAGCCAAAATGGCTACGGATGCTCGTGGGGCGTCTTTGGGGGCTCCTGTGGGGCCTCGTGGAGCCTCTAGGAGGCCTCTAGGGGGCCTCTTGGGCTCTCTTGGGGCCTCTTGGGGCCTCCTGGAGGCCTACTGGGGCGGAAGGCTCGAATTGTCGGTTCGTGTTCCCCCTCTTGAGCCCCTCTTGGGGCCCTCTTGAGGCGATCTTGGGCGCCTCTAGGGCCGCCTTGGGGCACTTTTTGGGCCATCTTGGGGGCTCTCTCTATTGCGCCGTCGCGGCGCCCTCTTTGGGTGCCTCTTGGGCCGTCTTGAGCTGGTTTCTGGGGCCTCATGGGCTGTCTTGAACCGTTGGAAGCACGAAACAGCGAGAACACGAACAACCTTCAACAACCATTGAGGAAACCTACTTGCTTCGCCTCCTGAGTGCCTCGTGGGGGCACTTTTGATGGCATCTTGGCCATCTTGAAGCTCTCTTGGGCTGTCTCGGACCACCGTGGGGCAGGGCACCTCCGAGGTCAGAGTTTCGAGGATGTCTCAGGCGAAAGTGGTCTGACCAACTCAGGTCAGGACGTCTCGGAACCCAGAGCTTTGAGGATGTCTCAGGCGAACCGGGCCTCCTCCTGCGCTTCCTCCTCTTCATCCTCCTCCTCCTCCTCCTCCTGCTCTTCCTCCTCCTGCTCCTCCTCCTCCTCCTCCTCCTCTTCTGCCTGGATGCTGCGCCGGTTGCGAACGCCTGCTCCTCCACGAAATTAGTCCTCATCCGCCTCCCCTTGCCCATGTCCCTCCCCGCCTCCTCGCTCTTTCTCCCCCTCCTCCTCCTCCTCCTCCTCCTCCTCCTCCTCCTCCTCCTCGTCGTCCTACTCCCCCCCTGTCCTGTCTTCATCCTCCCACTCCTCCTCCCTCCTCCTCCGCTGGCCGAGCCGGGCCGGGCCGGGCCGAGCCAAGCCGGCGGAGGAATAGTCTGATTATGGAAGGGAGGGGGAAGAGAACGAACAGGAGGATTTTTGTTGACATCAACCGTGACAACAAGAGCGACGCCCAGAGGTCGTCGCCCCTGCTATCTGGCCTGTAGCAGGCCAGCGAGCAGTGAAACGAAGATAGGAGGGCAGGCGCGAAAGCCACGGGGCGATTTCCCACAGGAGGGGAGGATCCCCTGTGGCTCACCGCCTGCCCCCCTAAGCCCACGACCAGAGAAGAATGAGGTCAGGGCGAGACGCACCACACGCGGAGGACGCATGCTGCATCTCCTAGTCTGAGTCGTCAGACTGTAATGCATCGGCGGCGACGAGCGAGGCCCCGTCCTCTTCAAGGACGGAGGCAGCTCGGTCTCGGCCGAACGCTCCAGCCGACGAGGCTGGCTCAGGCACCTGCTGCACGGCCTGCTGGGAGGGACTCTCACCAGGCAAGCAAAACAATGAACAGGCTGCTTCCTCTTCCGCATCGCGCGGTCCAAGAGGGAGAGATGTTGGGGCAGCAGCTTCGACGGTACACGACGACTCGGACGAAGGGTCGACGACTCGATCATGCTGCTGCCCCTGTGGTTGTGCTGACGGTGGAGGATCGACCTCCAGCTCCACGCCAGCTGGGACTGATATCCCCCAGGAGGAGGAGGAGGACATGGATGAGGTGTGTTTTCGAACGGCCGAAACGGTCCTCCCGGTCCCCTCTACCTCCTACTCCTTCTGGCTCTACCCTCGGCTCGGATTGCGCTGGACGCCTGCCCGACGTTCACTCCTCCTCCTTCTCCTCCTCCTCATCCTCCCTCCTCCTTCCCGGGTGCCCGGGGGATGCCCGGATGCCCCGGTGCCGGGGTGCCTGCAGTGCCGGGTGCCCGGGTGCCCCGGTGCCCGGGTGCCCGACAGGGGGTCTTCCGTGCGGGTCTTCCGTGCGGCGACAGTGCTCTCGCTGTTGAAGGATGCGAATCCAAGGGCGCAGTTGTACGACCGAATGTGCTGCATGAAGTGGTCGTGGGAAGGACCCGGACGAAGGAGCTGAGCCATTTCGGCCGGAGCGGGAGGCAGTAGGGGGATGCCAGCCAGGGCTCCGTACCTGCAGCACGCGCCGAAGTCCTTTCTGCGTGCTGCCGGGCACCGCGCGCGTTCGGCGAAGAAGTGCAGAGCCCCGCACGTTGCGCAGGCTCCTTGAAAGTGGCCGGTCGGAGAGAGCGACGCTTTCGGAACGCGTTTGCTGCACCATTCGTCTGTCGACCACCAGCCGGCGCGGTGGCCGGTGCGTACGCCAAGAGAAGTCCCAGGCACGGGTTCTGCGAACCAGTTCCGATGCGCTGCGCAGGCGGGCGGACAGCTGGACGAGTTCGGAAGTGCTACGCGGGTGGACTTGAGGCGACACCACGGCACGGAACATTTCGGCGAGTCACGTGCTCGGAGGTACATGCGGACGGCTGCCCCCACCTGCTTGCGGAGTGCTTGCAACGGATCGTTACGTGGACGGGCGTGTGGGACACCAGAAGACCCCGACGTCGGAGGATGATGGGGCCCGGCGGCGGCGGTGGCTACCGCGGCATGTCGGACGTGGTCGGGGCAGTATCCGGTGGCGTACATTGCTTTCGTCAACTTTCTGTCGCACAGCGGGAAGGAACATGTGGGTTTAAAGCAACGTTCGCACATGCCGTTGGTGTGCGGCACTGCGCGTCGCACGCCATGGCGGGCGGGGGCGCGGCAGCCGGCCTTTCCAGGCCCCTGGCAAGGGGGCCCCGCGAGGCAACAGTGCCTACATTTCACCACGGTGCCGAGAGGGCCCACGAGAAAAGCGCACCCAATGGCACGATTGCTACATGGCTTCCCTTTCCGAATGCACGCGATGCAGAGGCCGTCGGACGACTTCCGTTGAGCTACACCGTTGCGCCCAGACGAACTACAAGGGCGTTCGGCTTGCTAGGGATGGTAGTGGTTGTGGTGTGGACAGCCCGCACGTTCGACACAGGCCTGCTGAACCAGGGGTGGAACGGCCGTCGCACCTACGCGTCGAGCGTGGGAAACAGGACGAAGTACACAACACAAAGTGTCCTCTGGCGACTCGACTACGTTCGTGCACGGGGGCGTGCGGCAGAAGTGGAGCAGGGCGGGCGGTTGGCAGACGAGGCAATGCTGTCCGCCTTGTCGAGGGACGCGGAAGTGGCAGGTGGCCGTAGCGCAAGGAAAGACCCCGACGATGCACATGGGGCATTGCGCGCCCGTTCGAGATGTGTTTTCTTGCACCGCTGGCGCCCCGCACTTCGGAGCGCTACATCGCGAGGGCGTAGATGCAAGCGCCGTCGAAGACTGCGCTGGAGCGGCTAGCGAAGGGCTGGCGGCTGGGCTGGCTCCGCCACAGTGAGCGCACAGATCTGGAGTTCCGGGCGCTCCTCGGCGCGAGAAGCACACTGTGCACGGTCGACGTCCGGCTTGGCATGGGACGCAAGTACTGTGGGCTGCATCGCTCCGTTCCTCCTGGCAGCCAATCGATGCGCAGGCGGATTGGCGAATTGCCGAATTGATGGTTCACGCATTGCGGAAGCCGGCCTGATGCATTTTTGACTTTTTGCCGGACGTGGGCAGGACACCCCAGCACCGCGAAGCGACAGGGCAGGGAGCCTTCAGAGCACGGAAAGCACGGGCCAGATGATTTGTTGGTTGCCAGAAGGCGGCAGCCGACGCGGGCGTTCCTACACAAGTTCCACTCACGCGTGGTATTGTGGCATGGGTCGGAATAGTGCGTTGTGCAGAAAGTAGGCGTGACATGTGTTTCTGGCCGTCGGAAGGGTGGAGCTACAGGAGCCTCGCACTGGGGGTGGGCACACCGTGCATCTGCCGAAAAGCACCGCTTGCAAAATCTTTGACGTTCTCGTTTGTTGGTGCCTTCGACTGGGATCTGAGCTTGAAGTCCACTGCAAAATTGATAGTTCTGACACGTGCGTCGCGGCCTCTCAGTAACAGCTGAAGCCACGACCACGAATACGGAGGTGCAGGGAGCGGCGGCTCGACCCGCGATATGGATGGCAGCCTGCAATGCCGTAGAAGTAAGCAGGATAATACTGACTGGTGACTGCGGAGGCAGCAGCATCATGTCTTCAGCCGATATGGGGTACGGGGTCGGTGGAGCAGGACGCGGAAGTGCAACTCGGAGACCTTGTTGGAAGCTCCGGGAACAGCCTCGGCGCTGACCTGGGCCCCGTCATGGCTCCATGGATGGGCCAATGGTTGTGCACGGAAACGGAAAGAGCGCTGAAGGAACTTGCCCGAGACGGCTCATGGCACCCTTCGCTCTTGGGAGCGTAAATGTTAAGGGCTGGTTACGTCACTGCTCCCCGTCCTCCTCTCCTCCTCGTCCTCCTCCTCCTCCTCCTCCTCATCATCATCATCAGCCTCCTCCATGTCCTCCCCGCTCTCTTCAATCTGCCGCTCCTTCTCTTCCTACACCTCGTTCTCGTCCTTCCTCACCTCTAGTCACTCCCCAGTCCTCCTCATCCTTCGCTCCCCTTCCATCCTTGTCATCAGCATCCCTCGCCACCATTACTTACGCCTCCTCATCATCATAATGTATGGTGTGGCTCTCGCGTGGCCATCATTGGGCTGTCTTGGGGCCTCGCATGACCCTCTCGGGGTCAGTTTTTGGAGGCATACTGGAAGTCTCTGGGGCGTATTGGGAGGAGTTGTTGGGCCTCTTGGGAGCCTCCGGGGAGCCTTTTGGGGGGCGCTTGGGTGGCCTCGGGGGGCTTCTTGCGGCCTCGTGGGGCCCTCTTGGGGTCCGCTGGGCTCGCTTAGGCAATCTTGAGGCCATGTCGGGGCTCTCCTGGGGCCGTCTTGGGCGACTCCTGCGCCGTCCTGGGGCGCTCTTGGGCCGTCTTGGGACGCCTTTGGGGGCGTCTTGGGCCGTCTTGGCCCCGGCTTAAGTGCCTCTTGGGCCGTCCTGGGGCTCTCTTGGGGGCCTCTTGGGCCGTCTTGGAGCGTCGGAAAGCAAAAAAAGCAAGAACGCGAAAAACATCGAAAGAACCAATGACAAATCAGCGTTTGTGGCCTCTTGGGGTTCTCTTGGGAGGCCTCTTGGAAGCCGCTTGGGGCGTGTTGGTTGCCTGTGGGCTCGTCTGGAGGCCATGCTGGCGCGTGTTGGAGGCTCGCTGGCCTTTTAGGTAGTCGTCAGGCCATGTCGGGGCCCTCCTGGGGCTGTCTTGAGCGGCTCCGGGGTTGCCTTGGGGCTCACTTGGGCCAAATTGGGACGCCTTTGGGGGCCTCTTGGGCTGTCTTGGGGCCGGCTCAGGGGCCTCTGGGGCCGTCCTGGGGCTGTCTTGGGTGCCTCTTGGGCCGTCTGGCAGCGTCGGAAAACAGAAAAACCGAGAAGGCAAACAAAAATCGAAAAAAAACAATGCAAAATCAACGTTTGCGGCCTCTTGGGGCTCCTTGGGAGGCCTCTTGGAGGCCGCTTGGGGCGTGTTGGTGGCTTCTGGCCTCGTTTGGAGGCCATGCTGGCGCGTGTTGGAGGTCCGCTGGGCTCGCTTAGGCAGTCTTCAGGCCATGGCGGAGCCCTCCTGGGGCTGTCTTGGGCGGCTCCTGGGCCGTCCTGGGGGCCTTTTGGGCCGTCTCGGGACGCCTTTGGGGGCTTCTTGGGCCGTCTTGGGGCCGGCTTAGGGGCCTCTTGGGCCGTCCTGGGGCTCTCTTGGGGGCCTCTTGGGCCGTCTTGGAGCGTCGGAAAGCAGGAAAAGCGAGAAGAGAAAAAACATTGGAAACACCAATTTTTTGTTTTTTAACAACGTTTTTTGCCTCTTGGGGCTCTCTTGGGAGGCGTCTTGGAGGCCGCTTGGGGCGTGTTGGTGGCCGCTGGGCTCGTCTGGAAGCCATGCTGGCGCGTGTTGGAGCGCTCGCGGGCTGTCTTGGCTGGGCTGGAGCCCGCCCTGGCGGTCTCTGGAACCGAACGGGAACCCTTCCGAGCGGCCCCGGGGGCCCTGCACCCCCATGCGCCCCCGAGGTCCTTGGGCTCGGCCGGGGGACCTCGTCCCCCGGGACCCTGCACCCCCATGCGCCCCCGAGGTCCTTGGGCTCGGCCGGGGGACCTCGTCCCCCGGGACCCTGCACCCCCATGCGCCCCCGAGGTCCTTGGGCTCGGCCGGGGGACCTCGTCCCCCGGAATATATATATATATATATATATATGTAAGACATGGCAACGTTTCAACGACACCTGATTGGGCGACGGGCGAATGCAATGCTTAGTGTATCGATCTTGATGTACCGTGCCGAGGGCTTTGCTGTGCTGCGCCGTGCTGAACTGCGATATGCCATGCCACGATTGTGCTCTATAGCCTCGTGGATCGAGTCCTCCTTTGCATCCGAGTCCTGACCGAACTGATCTGGATCGTGAGCTCGAGCTGCCTAAGCACATAACTAGTAGCTGCCCCAGAGCTGATTGACAGGGGAACCTGCCAGGAGAACGCGCCGCAGAACGTCCCAAGGGACGCGCCAGGCGACGTGCCAGGGGACGTGCCATGGGGACGCACCGCGGGACGTGCCAAGAGGACGCGCTACGGAACGTGCCAATGGACGTGCCACGGGACGTGCCAAGGGACGCGCCGCGCGACGTGCCAGGGGGACTCGCCACAAGACGCGCCACGGAACGTGCCAAAGAACGTGCCAGGTTGCAATGCAGAGTGAGTGTATCGATCTTGATGTACCGTGCCGAGGGCTTTGCTGTGCTGCGCCGTGCTGAACTGCGATGTGCCATGCCGCGATTGTGCTCTATAGCCTCGTGGATCGAGTCCTCCTTTGCATCCGAGTCCTGACCGAACTGATCTGGATCGTAAGCTCGAGCTGCCTGAGCACATAGTCCACGAAGTAGCTGCCCCAGAGCTAATTGACAAGGAAACATGCCAGGAAGACGCGCCGCGGAACGTTCCAAGGGACGCGCCAGGCGACACCGTGCCAGGGGACGTGCCACAGGGACGCACCGCGGGACGTGCCAAGGGGACGCGCTACAGAACGTGCTGGGGATAAGCGTCGTGCTGGTGGCCTGGACACGTAAAAACACGGTGCCAGCTCGGGACAACCATGAGAGATACCTCCTGGGTGGCCTGGACACGTACAAACACGTGGTTCCAGCTCGGGACAATCATGTTAGAGATCTCCCTGGGTGGCCTGAGCATGAAAAAACACGTGGTTCCAGCTCGGGACAGCCATGTTAGATACCCCCCCTGCGTGACCTGGATACGCTGAATTCGCGCTCCCGCTCGAGACATCCTCGCAACGTCTTCCCTGGAGAGCCCCCCACAGCCCAACCCCCCTGTTCAGAGCAAGAAACCATCACTTTTCTGTATTGGGACATGTGTTCGGGTAGCGCTTTTCGGCCCCCCGTGCGTTTCCTCATAATTCGGCGTTGGGCCCGACGCCATGTTAGATACCCCAACTAGCGTTTCGCTCGAGACATCCTCAACAAATTCTGAAAAATTATGAAAGACGAGCATTTCGCTCGAGACATCCTGCCAAAATTTAAGGAAATCCTAGCAAAACATACGAATTAGTCGAGACATCCTCAAAATTTCTGCGCGCGGGACGCGGCACGCGCGAAACATCATCGGAATTCCTGCGCGCAGGGCGCTTTTCCGCGTCGCGGTCGGCTCTGCAAAACCAGCGTTTCGCTCGAGACATGCTCAACAAAATCTGAAAACAAGCGTTTCGCTCAAGACATCCCCAACTCTGCAAAACCAGCGTTTCGCTCGAGACATCCTCGACAAAGTCTGACAAACAAGCGTTTCGCTAGGGACGTCCTCAAAAATAATTCCGCCGGCCCTCTTCCCGCACGTAATTCATCGCAGAATAATTCCGCCGGCCCTCTTCCCGTCGATTCCGGGGGCAAACTTCTAAAAGAGAACCCTGGGCCCACGCCCTTTCCGGCAACATGATCGACCCACGAACCCGGAAAGGAATATAGAAATGTAAGGCATGGCAACGTTTCAAAGACACCTGATTGGGCGACGGGCCAATGCAATGCTGAATGTATCGATCTTGATGTACTGTGCCGATGGCTGTGTTGTGCTACGCCGTGCTGAACTGCGATGTGCCATGCCGCGATTGTGCTCTGTATAGCGTTGTGGATCGAGTCCTCCCTGGCATCCGAGTCCTGACCGAACTGATCTGGATCTTAAACCCGAGATGCCTGAGCAGATGGTAGCTGCCCCAAAACTAATCGACAGAGGGGACATGCCAGGAGGACGCGCCGCGGAACGTCCCAAGGGACGCGCCAGGCACCGTGACAGGGGACGTGCCATGGGCACGCACCGCGGGACGTGCCAAGGGGACGCGCTACGGAACGTGCCGCCAATGGACGTGCCGCGGGACGTGCCAGGGGACTCGCCGCGCGACGTGCCAGGTGGACTCGCCACGGAACGTGCCAAGGAACGTGCCAAGGTGCAATGTTGAGTGTATCGATCTTGATGTACCGTGCCGACGGCTGTGCTGTGCTGCGCCGTGCTGAACTGCGATGTGCCATGCCGCGATTGTGCTCTATATAGCGTTGTGGATCGAGTCCTCCTTGGCATCCGAGTCCTGACCGAACTGATCTGGATCTTAAGCTCGAGCTGCCTGAGCAGATGGTAGCTACCCCAAAACTAATCGACAGGGGAACATGCCAGGAGGACGCGCAGCGTCCCAAGGGACGCGCCAGGCGACGTGCCAGGGGACGTGCCATGGGCACGCACCGCGGGACGTGCCAAGGGGACGTGCTACGGAACGTGCCAATGGACGTGCACCGCGCGACGTGCCAGGGGGACTCGCCACGGGACTCTCCGCGGAACGTGCCAAGCAACATGCCAGGCTGCAATGCTAAGGGTATCGATACTGATGTTCCGTGCCGAGGTCTGTGCTGTGCCTGGGCGACCTGGACACATGAAAACACGCGTTTCGCTCAAGACGTTCTCAGCACGTCCTCATGCTAGACATCCGCCTGGGCAGCCTGGACACGTGCAAACAAGCGTCTCGATCGAGACTTCCTCGTCACATCCTCATGCTAGACATCCGCCTGGGCGACCTGGACACGTGAAAACAATCATCTGGTTCGAGACATCCTCAACAGACCCTCACGCTAGACATCTGTCTGGGCAACCTGGAGGCGTGAAACCAAGCGTCTCGCTCGAGACATCCTCAAGATCTGGGCACGTGAAAACAAGCATTGTACTTGAGAGATCCTCCGAATTCAGGTCCCCAGAACAGGACAAACTATAACACAAAACAAGCGTTTCGCTCGAGACATCCTCAACCAATTCTGAAAAATAAGCGTTTCGCTCGAGACATCCTCAAATTTTAATTCGCCGGCCCTACGCGACCCCGTTATTCATCGCAAAAGAAATTCGCCGGCCCTACAGCCGTCAGATCCGGGGCTAAACAGCTAAAAAAGAACCCTGCGCCTAAGCCCTTTCCGGGAACATGATCGACCCACGAACCCGGAAAGAAATCTAGAAATGTAAGGCATGACACCTGATTGGGCGACGGGCACATGCAATGCTGAATATATCGATCTTGATGTACCGTGCCGAGGGCTGTGCTGTGCTGCGCCGTGCTGAATTGCGCGGTGCCATGCCGCGATTGTGCTGTATAGCGTTGTGGATTGGGTCCTCCTTTGCATCCGAGTCCTGTCCGAACTGATCTGGAGCTTAAGCTCGAGCTGCCTGAGCAGATGGTAGCTGCCCCAAAACTAATCGACAGGGGGACATGCCAGGAGGACGCGCTGCGGAACGTCCCAAGGGACGCGCCAGGCGACGTGCCAGGGGACGTGCCATGGGGACGCACCCCGGGACGTGCCAGGAGGACACGCGACGGAACGTGCCAGCCAGTGGACGTGCCACGGGACGTGCCACGGGACGTGCCAGGGGACACGCCGCGCAACGTGCCAGGGGGACTCGCCACGGGACGCACCACGGAATGTGCCAGGTTGCAGTGCTGAGTGTATCGATCTTGATGTACCGTGCCGAGGGCTGTGCTGTGCCTGGGCGACCTGGACACGAGAAAACAAGCGTTTCGCTTAAGACATTCACGACACATCCTCATACTAGACATCCGCCTGGGCGACCTGGACACGCGCAAACAAGCGTCTCGCTCGAGACATCCTCAACAGACCCTCATGTTAGACGTCTGTCTGTGCAACCTGGACGCGTGAAACCAAGCGTCTCGCTCGAGACATCCTCAAAACCTGGGCACGTGAAAACAAGCACTTCACTTGAGAGATCCTCTGAATTCTGGCCCCCAGAAACACATCAACCGTTTCGCTCGAGAGATCCTTAACAAATTCTGCAAAACAAGCGTTTCGCTGGGGACATCCTCAAATTTTAGTTCGCCAGCCCTCTTCGACCTCGTCATTTGTCGCAAAAGAGATTCGTCGACCCTCTTCGAACATGGCACCGGGGACAAGTTTAACTACGAAAAGAAAACCCTGGGCCTAAGCCCTTTCCCGGGAAGTACGCTGCGTCCGCGCTCCCAGGGCCACGTTGCCAAGTAAATTACCCTGTGTCCGCCCCCCCAAGGCCACGATCCTCATCATCATCATCATCATCATCATCATCATCATCATCATCATCATCATCATCATCATGATCACCATCACCATCATCATCATCATCATCATCATCATCATATTCATCATCATCATCATCATCATCATCATCATCATCATCATCATCATCATCCTCATCCTCATCATACTCCTCCCATCCTCGTCCTCGTCCTCCTCCTCCTCCTCTACCTGCTCCTCCACCTACTTCTCGTCATCACATAACCATCGTAATCATCATAATCACCATCATCATCATCACCATCATCATCATCAGCAGCAGCACCACAAGCATCACCATCACAATGACACCGGAGAAACATGATGGACCCACGAACCCGGAAAGGGATATAGACATGTGGAGCATGGACACGTTTTCATGATACCCAACTGGGCAACACCTCACGAAACATCCCACGAGACACCTCACGAAACAGCCCACGAGACACCTCACGAAACATTCCACGAGACACCTCACGAAACATTTCACGAGACACCCCGCGAAACATTCCACGAGACACCCCACGAAACATTCCACGACGACAGGCAACCACTCAACCAAGGCGGTGTGGTCGTGCTGGGGAGTGGTCGTGCTGGGGTGTGGTCGTGCTGGGGGGTGGTCGTGCTGGGGGGTGGTCGTGCTGGGGGGGTGGTCGTGCTGGGGTGGTCGTGCTGGGGCGTGGTCGTGCTGGGGCGTGGTCGTGCTGGGGCGTGGTCGTGCTGGGGCGTGGTCGTGCTGGGGCGTGGTCGTGCTGGGGTGTGGTCGTGCTGTGGTAAGGTCGTGCTGGGGTGCGGTCGTGCTGGGGTGTGGTCTTGCTGGGGTGGGGTCGTGCTGGGGTGTGATCGTGCTGGGGTGGGGTCGTGCTGGGGTGTGGTCGTGCTGGGGTGTGGTCGTGCTAGGGTGGGGTCGTGCTGGGGTGGGGTCGTGCTGGGGAGTGGTCGTGCTGGGGTGTGGTCGTGCTGGGGTGTGGTCATGCTGGGGCGTGGTCGTGCTGGGGTGGGGTCGTGCTGGGGTGGGGTCGTGCTGGGGTGGGTTCGTGCTGGGGTGCTCCGCACCCTGTGATTTATCGATCGGGTCGTGCTGGGGTGTGGTCGTGCTGGGGTGTGGTCGTGCTGGGGAGTGGTCGTGCTGGGGTGTGGTCGTGCTGGGGGGTGGTCGTGCTGGGGGGTGGTCGTGCTGGGGGGTGGCGTGCTAGGGGGTGGTCGTGCTGGGGCTGGTCGTGCTGGTGGCGTGGTCGTGCTGGGGCGTGGTCGTGCTGGGGTGTGGTCGTGCTGTGGTGAGGTCGTGCTGGGGTGTGGTCGTGCTGGGGTGTGGTCTTGCTGGGGTAGGGTCGTGCTGGGGTCGGGTCGTGCTGGGGTGTGGTCGTGCTGGGGTATGGTCGTGCTGGGGTGGGGTCGTGCTGGGGTGGGGTCGTGCTGGGGTCTGGTCGTGCTGGGGTGTGGTCGTGCTGGGGTATGGTCGTGCTAGGGTGGGGTCGTGCATTTCGCTCGAGACATCCTGCCAAAATTCCAGGAAATCGTACAAAAACAAACAAATTAGTCGAAACATCATCGAAATTCCTTCGCGCGGGGCGCTTTTCCGCGTCGCGGTCGGCTCTGCAAAACAAGCGTTTCGCTCGAGACATCCTCGGCAAACTCTGCGGAGCAAGCGTTTCGCTCGAGACATCCTCAACACACGAAAAAGTGGCCCGCACCCTGTGATTTATCGATCGGGATTTCAAAAACAAGCGTTTCGCTCGAGACATCCTCAAATTTTAATTCGCCGGCCTCCTTCGACCTCGTTATTTATCAGGGAAAAAATTCGCCGGCCTCCCTCAAGTTGGCACCGGGGGACAGGTTTACCTACTAAAGAGAACCCTGGGCCCCCGCCCTTTCCGGGAAAACATGATGGACCCACGAACCCGGAAAGGGATATAGACATGTGCAGCATGGTCACGTTTTCACGATATCCAACTGGGCGACACCTCACGAAACATCCCACGAGACACCCCGCGAAACATCCCAGGAGACACCTCACGAAACAACCCACGAGACACCTCACGAAACATTCCACGAGACACCCCGTGAAACATTCCACGAGACACCCCACGAACAGGCAACCACTCAACCAGACACCCCACGAAACATTCCACGGGGGTGCGACTGGGTGTGGTCGTGCTGGGGTGTGGTCGTGCTGGAGGATGGTCGTGTTGGGGTGTGGTCGTGCTGGGGTGTGGTCGTGCTGGGGTGTGGTCGTGCTGGGGTGTGGTCGTGCTAGGGGGGTGGTCGTGCTGGGGGGTGGTCGTGCTGGGGCGTGGTCGTGCTGGGGCGTGGTCGTGCTGGGGCGTGGTCGTGCTGGGGTGGGGTCGTGCTGTGGTGAGGTCGTGCTGGGGTGTGGTCGTGCTGGGGTGTGGTCTTGCTGGGGTGGGGTCGTGCTGGGGTGTGGTCGTGCTGGGGTGTGGTCGTGCTGGGGGTGGTCGTGCTGTGGTGGGGTCGTGCTGGGGTGGGGTCGTGCTGGGGTGTGGTCGTGCTGGGGTGTGGTCGTGCTGGGGTGTGGTCGTGCTAGGGTGGGGTAGTGCTGGGGTGGGGTCGTGCTGGGGTGTGGTCGTGCTGGGGTGTGGTCGTGCTGGGGTGTGGTCGTGCTGGGGCGTGGTCGTGCTGGGGTGGGGTCGTGCTGGGGTGGGGTCGTGCTGGGGTGTGGTCGTGCTGGGGTGGTCCGCACCCTGTGATTTATCGATCGGGTCGTGCTGGGGGGTGGTCGTGCTGGTGCTGGGGTGTGGTCGTGCTGGGGTGTGGTCGTGCTGGGGTGTGGGGCGTGGTCGTGCTGGGGTGTGGTCGTGCTGTGGTGAGGTCGTGCTGGGGTGTGGTCGTGCTGGGGTGTGGTCTTGCTGGGGTAGGGTCGTGCTGGGGTCAGGTCGTGCTGGGGTGTGGTCGTGCTGGGGTATGGTCGTGCTGGGGTGGGGTCGTGCTGGGGTGGGGTCGTGCTGGGGTCTGGTCGTGCTGGGGTGTGGTCGTGCTGGGGTATGGTCGTGCTAGGGTGGGGTCGTGCATTTCGCTCGAGACATCCTGCCAAAATTCCAGGAAATCGTACAAAAACAAACAATTAGTCGAAACATCATCGAAATTCCTTCGCGCGGGGCGCTTTTCCGCGTCGCGGTCGGCTCTGCAAAACAAGCGTTTCGCTCGAGACATCCTCGGCAAACTCTGCGGAGCAAGCGTTTCGCTCGAGACATCCTCAACTCTGCAAAACCAGCGCCTCGCTCGAGACATCCTCAAGAAATTCTGAAAAACAAGCGTTTCGCTCGAGACTTCCTCAAATTTTAATTCGCCGGCCTCCTTCGACCTCGTTATTTATCAGGGAAAAAATTCGCCGGCCTCCCTCAAGTTGGCACCGGGGGACAGGTTTACCTACTAAAAGAGAACCCTGGGCCGATGCCCTTTCCGGGAAAAAGCCCGAAAATCGCCCCGAAACCAAAGAAATGGCCTCCTGAGGCCCAAGGCGGTCCAACAGGGCCCCAAGATGGCCCGAAGAGAGCCCTATAACGGCCCAAGATGCCCCCAAAACGACACCAGAAGCATTCCAAATCGTGACCCAGTCGTTGAGAGAGACCGTGGTTCGAAACAAGGTGGCCCAAGGAAGCCCCCAAAGGCCCCAGAAAAGCGCCCAGGAGGCTTCCAGAGGCCGCCAGGAAGCCCCCAAAAAGCTTTCGTGCTACCCCCTAAGAGGCTCTCCCAAGATGAGCCGCTGCAAAAACATGATGGACCCACGAACCCGGAAAGGGATATAGACATGTGGAGCATGGGCACGTTTTCACGATACCCAACGGGGCAACACCTCACGAAACATCCCACGAGACACCTCACGAAACATCCCACGAGACACCTCACGAAACATTCCGCGAGACACCTCACGAAACATTCCAGGAGACACCCCGCGAAACATTCCACGAGACACCCCACGAAACATTCCACGACGACAGGCAACCACTCAACCAAGGCGGTGTGGTCGTGCTGGGGAGTGGTCGTGCTGGGGTGTGGTCGTGCTGGGGGGTGGTCGTGCTGGGGTGTGGTCGTGCTGGGGGGGTGGTCGTGCTGGGGGGTGGTTGTGCTGGGGCGTGGTCGTGCTGGGGCGTGGTCGTGCTGGGGCGTGGTCGTGCTGGGGTGTGGTCGTGCTGTGGTGAGGTCGTGCTGGGGTGTGGTCGTGCTGGGGTGTGGTCTTGCTAGGGTGGGGTCGTGCTGGGGTGGGGTCGTGCTGGGGTGGGGTCGTGCTGGGGTGTGGTCGTGCTGGGGTGTGGTCGTGCTGGGGTGTGGTCGTCGTGCTGGGGTGTGGTCGTGCTGGGGAGGGGTCGTGCTGGGGTCTGGTCGTGCTGGGGTGTGGTCGTGCTGGGG
>CAUYUJ010000943.1:0-7500 GCA_963575745.1 Prorocentrum cordatum
TCATCCCCATGTATCCATAAGTGCGCTGGCTATGCACTGTCCCCAGACACAGTATTCTCTCGCCAAGACTCCAGCACCCTCAATCAACAAGCCCGTGCTGGCTATGCCATCCGGCGTGTGGAACTCCCAGCACGTCTTCTGTAACAGCCCTACCAGAGTAGTCGACGGACGCGCGACCAAGATGATAACACCCCCTTGCAATACTTGGCATACTGTGTACCCCGCAAAGCAAAGCCGCAACCAGTGGCTCGCCTTGATCACCGTGCCGTCGTGGGGGAGGGTCAACTTGAAGAACACCTCCAGAGGGCCAGAATGCGCACACCTCTGGTCTGCCGCCCCGGTGGCTACTCTTGCTCTCCCCTGCCTGCTTTTGCATCGACGACCGCGTGTCCAACTGGCGGGTCCCGGGCACCCTGCACCACACACGCCTTGCCATCTCTCGGGAGGCCCCTCCTCACCCTCCGCCGGCCTCCGCCGGCCTGCCGCCGCCCTCCGCCGGCGGAGGTCGCCTCGCTGCCCTTCCGCTGCCCTCCGCCGACCTTCCGCCGACCTTCCGCCGCAGAAGAGGTGGGAGGAGGGAGGAGGAGGGTGGCGACCCCCGCGGCCCGCGAAGGCGAGGACCTTTCGGGAGCGCATCCGACGATCCCGCGGTGGTCTCCGCGCCGCGTGCCTGCGCGGCTGCCCCCTCGACGTGCCGCCGCCCCCTGCGACGCAGGCCAGAGGTGCCTCGCCCCCGGCAGCAACCTTTGAGCATCTTTCCCTCCTCCGTTCCATCCTCCTCCCATCCCTCCCATCCTCCCCTCTAACCCTCCATCCTCACTCCCTACTTCCTTCCTTCCTCCTCCTCCGTTCTCTTCCCCCTGGCCCCTCCTCCACCCCCTCCTCCTCCTCGTCCTTATCCCGCCTCCTCCCCCTGCCGCCTCCTCCCTTCCCCCCCTTTGAGCATCTTTCCTAAGTAGCCATCTGCAACACTTTGGCGCTCCTCACCGGGCCGTCCCCCGCCGGTCGGTTTTCATCTGAGCCTCATCGCCTGGCTGATCGCGCGGGCCTCAGCGATCACCGATCACGTCATCCACTCGCACGGTTCGAGGGGAGGAAGATGAGGAAGAAAACGATGTAGGAGGGGTCAGGGATTAGGAGAACGGAACTGGACGAACAACGTGGACATCTGGGAGGATGAGGACGAGGAGGAATGCGAGGAGTAAGATGACAATACTGCTGCAGCTGATGCGACGGCCGGTGCAGATGCAGATGCAGATATAGATGCAGGCGCAGATGCAGATGCTGATGATGAAGATGGTGGTGCTGATGGTATTGATGTTGTTGATGATGATGGTGATGATGGTGGTGGTGATGGCAATGATACTGACGGCAACTATGATGCTGTGGTTGCTGCTGCTGTTGTTGAGATTGCTTATCTTGATGCAGTTTCCGCTGTTAGTGATTCTTGGGAGGACGGTGCTGCTGCTGTTGATGTTGGGACGGCCGACGATGGTGATGGTTAGGATTCTGACTGTGTGACGGTGGTGTTGGTGATGATGCTGATGCTGCTGCTTATGCTGATTATGATTCTCATGCTGATGATGGTGACGATGATGATGGGATGTGTGGTGATGGTGATGGTGCTGGTGCTAGTGATGATGACGATGCTGATGATGATGCTGCTGCTGATTCTGATGTTGCTGATGCTGATGCTGATGGTGATGGGAATGATGCTGATGATGCTGCTGTTGATGATGCTTCTGCTGCTGATGATGATGCTGATGCTGATGATGGTGATGCTGCTGATGATGATTATGCTGATGATGATGACGACGATGCTGATGATGATGCTGATGCTGCTGCTTATGCTGATGCGCATGCTTATGCTGATGCTGCTGATGATGATGATGATGATGATGATGATGATGATGATGATGATGATGATGATTATGGTGGTTGTGGTTGTGGCGGTGGTGCTCTTGATGCGGGAGGGGGGCAACATTTAAAGAACACCATGGCGGCGGCAATCTACCCTCCCGCCGCCCTCGCCAGAACGCGTCCCCACGCCCTGCGGAGCGGCGACTCTTCGCCCTCCTGCTCGCAGTGGCCTCAGGCAGGAATGGCCTGTTCGGTGGCCTCCTCCTCCTCCTCCTTCTCCTCCTCCTCCTCCTCCTCCTCCTACTCCTCCTCCCTCCTCCTCCTCCTCCTCCTCCTCCCTCCTCCTCCCCGTAGCCATTTTGGCTCAAGATGCTTGCACTTGGGGGCTTCCGCGCCCTCGTGCCAAAGTGGGATAGCTCTGTTTCCCGAGCCAGACAATCCAATTCTTCAGGGGTCCTCCAGCTGCAGCTGGAGGGTTCGCGAGCCCCATGGTCCCACCGCCTCCCGTCTCCGATGTGCTGCGCGGCCCCAGGTCGCCGTACCGGGGATGCATTTGTGGCGCAGACAAGAACTGGGCGTGCCGAGTTCGCTGCCGTTGCGGCACCGCTGCCCCAGCTCGCATTGTCGCCGCAGTCAAGACCGCACACGCCAGAGCTGAGAAGGAAGTGCAAGGGAGGAAGCCCGTGCTTGGTGGCCGTCGTGCCACACCAGCGCCATGGGCACGGGACCACAATGAGGAGCTCCGCAAGCAGGTGGCCGCGCTCGAGCGCAAGTTGGCCAACGCAAGCCTCAAGGACCCGACGCCCGACCAGGGTACAGGAGCTGAGAGACCGAAGGATGCATGAGCTACCCGTGCGGAGATTCTCTCATCGATCGCCTTCTATGAAAAGTCCCTCAAGGAGCCGTCGCCGCCGTCTCATGTCAAGCAGGCGCACCAGCTTGAGATCGAGACCCTCCGTGTGCAGCTCGAGAGTGTCCAGTCTCCTGAAGCTGCCCATCGCAGGGCCCAGGATAAGCTCAAGAATGCGCAATCGCAGCTGGTCAAGCTCCAGCGCGAGGCTGAGAAGATGTCCAAGCAAGTTCATGATCTCCAGGCTGCACTGGAGAACAAGAGGGCCGCAATCACCTCCAAGGAGGCGGAGATCGATGGCTACAAGAAGCCGTTCGCTGAGACCGCCAAGGCCGTCGCCCCAGAGCGGTCCCTCTTCCCTGATTTCAAGTTCGACAAGGATGGGCTCCCCGAGGAGATCCGTACCGCCCTCGAGTCCATCGGAGCGGAGACCACTGCCAAGTTGTTCGCGGACCTCGAGGGCCAGGTGCGGAAGGCAACCGCGCCCGAGCCTGAGGACGCCCCTATGCCACAGCAGCCCGCTGAGAGTCCTGATGAGTCTCCTACTCCTGGTGATGACGGCTCCTCTGGTGGCGGCGTCAAGCGTGACCTTGACCCCACTTTCGAGGAGTCAAAGACACTTTTCGAGCTCGTCAAAGGGGGCAACCCTGCCGACAGCAACGAAGACCTCATGCAGAAGTTCCATGACAAGCTACTGGCCATGCACCGAGATAAACGGCAGCGCCTTTGATCTGCCTGTTTTCGTCAGTAGCTTACCTGCCCATCACGGCCAAGTTCGGCCACCACCGAATGCTGACCCTAGAAGCCAGTTCTTTGTGGAATCCTTCAACGCCAACCGTGGCATCCGCACGCTGAAGGAAAATATACAGGCTTCGTCAGCGACAATCTTCGTCGCGCAGGAAGTTGGATTCCATGATGATGATAATGATGATTTTGTTGCCTGGGCAGGTCGTCGAGGGTGGAAGTGTCTCACCAGCCCTGGCGCCAAGTCCAAGGGAACAACGCCCACGCAGGGTGTTGCTATTCTTGCTAGGGATCACGTTGGACTTCGGGGACCAGGTTGCGCCCACGCTGTCCTTCACCATCGCCGCGCACTGCACGCAGTTGTGCACCTTCCTGGTTGGCCGCCGTTGCACATCGTCTGCTTCTACCTGGTGGTCAACCAGGGTATCAAGGGCAGGAATGCGCGCATCCTGGCTCAGATCGGCACGCGGATCTCCGAGATTGCCGACCCCGTCGTCCTGGCTGGCGACTGGAGTGCTACGCCGAGGGACATCGAGGAGTCAGGTTTCCCGAGAGAGGCCAAGATGGTACTTGTGGCCCCGTCCCTGCCCACATGCATTACACCCAAGTCTAGCCGTGCGATTGATTTCTTTGCTGTCAACACTGTTGCCAAAAGGTTGCTTGAATCCGTCCACGTGGACACCTCATGGCCGAAACGACCTCGCCGACCTATCTCACCGGGCCTTTCCACGGAAGGCCTAAGGCAGCAGTACATGGTATACACGGTGGCGAAGAAGTATGGGACCGAACGTTTCATTGGTCCTGCACGAGAAGGCTCTGACTGGCAGTACCCTTCTGTGATGGCTGAGGCGGCCGTCGATGCTAGTCGCCAGAAGCCTGTCCGTGAAGCATGGTGCATTTTGTCGCGAGCGTGGGCTACTTTCGCCCATGCCGCCGAGAAGGAGGTTAGTGCAGTCACTGGCCAGAGTACGTCCAGCAGCGCCTCGTGGGGAGCGCCACCCAAAGCCAGATGGGTTGATTACAATCACCGCCCCGAGACAGTTGCTGAAGCCAAGGCGATCTCTCGCGGCTGGACATGGTTATCGCAGTCCCTGGACAACCTGTGCAAGCTCATGAGGCTCAAGCACACTACGGTACCTTGTCTGGAAGCCGAGGTGGATGTGTTTTCGACCGCTGAATATTTCGGGCAGGGTCTATGCGCACGTCTGGATGCCAGTGTTCTTGAGGCGCGTGTCGCTGTAGGTAATGCCTTACTTCGTGCAGCTGGAGCCCAAGGCCCGCTACCAGCACCGTCCACAGCACATCTACGCTCTGAAGTGGCCCCTGCGGCCGCTGTCGAGGTTGGCCCTTCAGGCCAGGAAGGCCTGCAAGTTGATGGCCTGTTTCTTGATCAGTTTGACGAGCCTGACATTGACCAGGGCGATTTCTTTGGCATCAATGCGCAGCTCGGGGACCAGACTGGAACCGTCTCTCAGGACGATGATCGAGACCGGCTCCACCGTGACAGTCACCGCTGCTGGAATTCTTGAGCAGTACCGTCGAGACATCGCATCTGATGCACGGAAGGCCGAGCTGGATGAAGTAAAAGAGGATCGCCGACGGTGGCAGGACTGGTGCGACGCGGCATCGTCCAATGGTGCGCGAGGACTTCACCGCACTACCCGAGTACCCAATGCACCCCGCCCTACGGTAGTTCGCATTGCTGGAGGGCTTACGGCACATCCTCATGATATCGTCGAGGCTGAGGTTCGCAAGTATGAGAAGCTGTGGCATGCTAGCCAGGTTCCGAGCCAAGCCTGGACGCCTGACAGGACGGCAATGGACAGGGCCAGCGCGGACATCATCCGCGATGTGGCCAACAGTTTTCCGCGCACCACAACAGCCAGTATTGATCGAGTGCATCCTCGTCACTTTGGGCTACTTCCTCGCGCTGCGCTCGACGCCATGACAGCGCTGTTCGAGGCGTGCGAACGGATTGGTCTATTGCCTCGCCAGTTATGCTTCATTGTCATGCCCATGCTGGCTAAGCCTGACCAGGGCCACCGACTGATAATATTGTACTCGGGCATGTACCGTGTCTGGCAGAGGCTTCGTCGCCGTGACCTCGATGGCCTTCACCAGCAGCTGCGCCGCCCGTGCTGGGGCGCCCTGGCAGGCCGTAGTGCACTCGATCTGTCTTGGTTGCAGGCTGCGCGCAGTGAGGCTGAGGTCAGCCAGAACAATTACAGCCTTCTGATTCTGATGGACTACAGCAAGTTCTACGAGGGCATCCCGCTGGAGGTGTTACGTGGTCGCCTCCTTGCCTGCGGCATGCCCATGCCGATTCCCAAGTTAATTTTCAACACGTGGCAGCCACCGCGCATCATTCGCTTGGGCCTGCACCACAGCTGCACAGTCTTGTTCGCCACGTTCGGGCTACCAGCAGGCTGTGCATTTGCTGATGTTGCGGTTCGAGCCTTCACGATCACAGAGTATGACCAGTTTGTGTGCCGCAACCAGTCGATCGATTTCATGAGCTACATTGACGACACTGGGGTCCACGTGAGCGGCCGTGACCGAGACATCGTCGCAGGCGTTGCGATCCAAGCGGGTGTGCAGTTCCAAGCAGTCTCGCGACGACTTCAGGCCACTCTCAATGATAAGGTCGCCGTCGTGGTCAGCGATAGTGCCCTTGGCATGGAGGTGACCACAAAGCTCGGCCTCGCCAAAGAAAAGTCCAAACCAACGGTCGCCTACCTCGGCACGGACTTCGCCCGTGGACGGCGACGGGGGCAAGCCCGCACCGCTGGCAAGAGGAAGATGCGTTTGCGGAAGTCCTCCCAGCGCCTGGCCAAGGCGGCCAAGCTCAAGTCCATGAGGGAAGCCGATGAGAGGCTTGGAAGAGTCTACACCACTGGAATCAAGATGGCAGCTCACTACGGGGTCGAGGTCAACGGCGTCGACGACCAGGAGCTGCTCGCCATCCGCCGCCAGCCCATGTCCCACCTGGCGCCCGCGACGAGGGGCGCGAGCTTGCGCGCCAAGCTGGCCTTGCACGGCGAGCCCGCGGTGCGTGAGGCCATGGCACCCGCACTCCAGTGGTCCGAGATGATATGGCATGCTGTGGCATTTCCGTCTGATGCACTCGCCGGCCTAACTGAATTAGTACGTATGTGGGACCGCGTTTTTTCCCAGGCTCAGTCGGATATTTCCTGGGCTCAAACTCGCGGACCGATCTCCAGGATCCCGCTTTGCCTTGCTCGCGTAAGGTGGAAGCCTGCTTCAGCCACTGAGTGGGTCAACCAGGATGGCACCACCATCCAGCTCACGCAATGCTCTCCTGCGATGCTAGGAAAAATGTTCAGCACCGCGTTCCAGGCTGCCCATGAGAAGTCGCATGGGGAGAAGTGGGGGTTTGCTGAAGGAGTTAGGGCCAACCTGGACGTGGTTAGGTTTTGCCTCAGGTCCAAGACTAAGTATAACAAGTACCATAAATATTTAGTTCAAGCTGCTGTCTGCGACTGCTTGTGGACGGAACAGCTTGCACATGGCAGTGGTTATGTCACCCTCCGAGCAGGCCGATGTGAATGCGGTGAGCCTGACACCACCCACCATCGGCTTTTTTGCTGCCAGCTCCCAGCTGTTGCCCAGGCCCGCGAGGAGGCAGAAGTTCCTTTGGCTTCCCTGGACGAAGCTCGGGAGGACCCTGGAAGCTTACTCCATTTGAAAGGTGTCGTCTCGGTGCTCCCAGGGGATATCCCTCCTGTCAAAGGTGCCCCCGAGGCCATGGTCCTGGACGGTTTTGGGGAGGTTTTTCCCGATCTGGAGCCCGAGAATTCTGTGCAATTCGTCGGTCATAGCGATAACCTACACATCGCGGTGGACGGAAGCAGCACCATGCCGATTTTGTCTTGTTTTCAGCGTGCTGCGTATGCGGTAGTACTGTTTGACCCCCCAGGCCGAGGCTACCCTTTCGGTAGTGCGTGGCGCTGTGCCTGGAGGATTTCCGCAGTCCCCCGCGATGGCTGAACATTTCTCGATTGCTGTCGCTTGTCAGATCGCTGATC
>CAUYUJ010000943.1:12500-15000 GCA_963575745.1 Prorocentrum cordatum
GGCAGCGTTTCGTGGCCCCATAGGGAGCTCCACCGAAGGCCCCCGTGGGGGTGCCCGCATGCGGTTCCCCCACCCAGGGCAGCGTTTCGTGGTCCCCGAGGGAGCTCCACCGAAGGCCCCCGTGGGGGTGCCCGCATGCGGTTCCCCCACCCAAGGGCAGCGCTTCGTGGCCCCATAGGGAGCTCCACCGAAGGCCCCATGCGGTTCCCCCACCCAAGGCAGCGTTTCGTGGCCCCACAGGGAGCTCCACCGCAGGCCCCAGTGGGGGTGCCCGCATGCGGTTCCCCCACCCAGGGCAGCGTTTCGTGGCTTCACAGGGAGCTCCACCGCAGGCCCCAGCGGGGGTGCCCGCATGCGGTTCCCCCACCCAGGGCAGCATTTTCGTAGCCCCACAGGGAGCTCCACCGTAGGCCCCAGTGGGGGCGCCCGCAAGCGGTTCCCCCACCCAGGGCAGCGTTTCGTGGCTTCACAGGGAGCTCCACCGCAGGCCCCAGTGGGGGTGCCCGCATGCGGTTCCCCACCACCACCACTGTGGCAGGCCCCTCACACAGTTCGTGGCCCCACGAGGAGCTCCACCGAGGACGATATTCACAACTGCGGTACTCACAACTGCACATGGTTGGGTCCATCAGGCTACTTTTTGTTGCTCGATGATTCAGGATGCTCCTCGATGGTCCTCGCCGAGAAAAAACACACACACGTCCGAGCGATGCCAAGGGCCACAGGGCCTCGCTCCCCGACTCATCGGCCCCGGCGCGCCCCTCGGCCGCGCCTGGTGGTAGAGGCCAGCCGAGGCGCTCCTCTTGCCGAGGAGGTCGTCGAAGCTCCCGTACTCGCGGGAGAGCTCCTCGCGTCGTCGTCGCCGTCGCCGTCGTCGCCGCCGCCCTCCTCCTTGTGCTCCTCCTCCCCCCTCCGTCCTCCGGCACCCCTATCCCTCCTCCTCCTCCTCCTCCTCCTCCTCCGCCTCCGCTCCCCTCCCCCCCTCCTTTTGTTCCTCCCCTTCCTCGCAAGCGTCCCCTCCTCGTCGCATCGCATGGCGTGCTGGCAAGGCGGTCCAAAACTTCGCCACCATCACTTATTAAATATTTTTGGAAGTTCCGAAGGGTGCACGGGTGTGGCTCTCGCCCTAGCGCCGCGCACGCTCATTTTACTTTCCAGATTTCCATGACCACGCCTTCCATTGACGCCTGCGCCAGGCGACGTCGGCACTGGACACTCCTGAGCATGATTGCGCTGATGATGAGGAGAACAAGCGGGAGGATTGCTCGGGTTATTGTTATGAAAAGGGAGGCGGAGGATGATGATGAGGCGGAGGAGGAGGAGGAGGGGGAGGAGGAGGAGGAGGAGGAGGAGGAGGAGGAAGATGAGAAAGCGGAAGAGGAGGATAAGTAATAATGGTGGCACGTAAGTGCACGAGCCAGAACAATCGTATGTGTCGCCAGCCTCGGGGTTTCCAGGAAAGAAGCGAGTTCAGGGCGTGAAGATGCAGAGGTCTCCATACTCGAGCACGTCCGAAGTCAGCGCATCCTACGCTGCAGCTGCGGCAGGAGGTTGCAGCAACGAGCGAGGGGGTGCGCAGGGGGGAACGGATGGCGATGAGGAGATGATCGGGTGATGTATACGTCGTATGAGGACTATAACGCGCACATTCACAATGTCACATGCTCCGACTCGCATTCGGGTATAGAAATGATGAAAGCGCTTAGGTTATGTCAGACTGAAGCGAAATCGCACAGTCACTGGATCTCCTTGCGAGTGCAGCGTCCCAAGCCAAACTCACATAGGGAGGAAACACCAACAACACCAGAGAGAAGACACGGTACTTTTCCCGTCGGCAACGGGGCGGGACAATCCGCTCCAGCGTGGCAGCGATGCAGGGGCACTACAAAGCGAATTGGCCGGCATGCAGGAGGAGGGAACAAGAATGGCAGGGTGGCCGCGGGGGGGAGAGGAGGGCGAGCACTCAGAGGCGGAAGACTCCCGCCATGAGCAGCCGCAGCGGCCCGCGGGCGCAGAGGACGGCGAAGACACGGCGGGCTCGAGCCCAGCCGGACGCAGACCTGGGCATCCCGCCCGCCAACTGTGCCTGGCGACGCAGGAGGCGGCGCGGCGGGAGGGTCCCCGCACCGAAGCGGCGGGAGGCTGCGACGGAGGGCGCGAGGCACTCGGTGGCATCGGGGGAGGACCGCAGTCGCCTCCAAGAGGGTCCGCCTGCCACGCAGGATTGCGCACCGGCGTCGTACAGGTCGCCTGCTCCGCAAGTGGCGGAAGGAGTTGTCCACACCAACGGGTGCTGCTAGAAATGCTCCTGGCTCAAGGTGCCCCCAGCTTTTCGCTCAATTTTGGAGCCCCTGGGGCCCTCCGGGCCTCGCGAGGGGTCCGTGGGGACCTCCGTGGAAATTCTTGGGGGCACCTTGGGCCAAGGGCACTCCTAGCCACACCCGAGCATCCCAAGACACACGAGCGACGATCAAAAACGGGTCTCACGCGAGATGACACA
>CAUYUJ010000943.1:20000-67500 GCA_963575745.1 Prorocentrum cordatum
CATGGCATGGCAGGGACCGGTCGCGCCTGAAGCGCCAGAAGCCGGCATCTCCGCAACGCCCCCGCCCTCCCTTGCGGGACTGTGATGACCGACGCCCCCGCCCTTCACCCTCGCGAGGACGGGTGGCGGCGCTGGCGCAGCGCAGCATCTGCGACGCCTCGGAGGTGTACCGCCGCCCAGGGGTCCCTGGCCCTGGCGAAGGAGGCGGCCCCGCCACCTGGCCCACTGGCGGACAACCAGCCTGGCCAGACCCAAGGGGCTACGGATGACCCGCCCGACTCGCCATTGGGGTCAAGTGTGCCTGCAGCGGACTTCGCTGCACAGGCGTGGGCAACGGCGGCACTCCTGCGCCAGCAGGCGCAGCTGCAGCAGCACGCTGAGCAGCTACCTTCGCGCGAGCTGCAGCAGCTCCCGCCCCAGCCGCAGCTGCCGCCCCCGCACCAGCAGCTCTCGGCGCGACAACCGCAAGTCGTCCAGCACCTTCTGGAGCAGCAGTTGTAGCAACACGTTCAGCTGCAGGCAGCCCCCCCGCAGCAGAAACACCACCCGCACCTGCAGCCGCCTCTGCAGACCCTGGCAGCAGCAGCCCCTACAGTGGCGGCCACTGTGTTGGGTGGTATCCCCGCTCGTTGGGCGGACTGCCCGCTGAGGATGCCTCCTGCTGCAGCGGTGGTGGCAATTGAACGCGTCCGCCCCTTTCCGCGAAACCTGGGTTCCCAGCGACACCCGTGCCCCCCCCGTTGGTGCCAGGGCCAAGCATGCCGCCAACGGACAGCCCCCCGCCCCTCCCGCAGCCGGGGACCGCTGCTGAAGTCTTCTTGGGCGCCTGGCACCGCGGTGCGCTTTCACCAGGCACGGAGCAGCCCAGGGACGCCGCCTCGTTGCACTTGGTGGGCTTCGTGGGGGGGCGTGGCGCCGAAATGGTTAGGCGGGAGAAGGCTCTTGCCGCCGTGGCCGAAGAGGCCAGGCTAGCGCGAAGGGGCCGCGGGGCCCCGCTGGCACCAGCGGGGGCTGGGCAGACACAGCGGACGAGGCGCTTGACGCGGCTGCTGTTCCGACGGCGCCCTCACCTCTGAGTATCTTTTAACTGTTCCCCATCCCCAGCGGCGTGGCCTGGGCCCCACTGGCCGATTTACCCCCCTAGATGGGGATGTAGGTCGCTCCCTTCGGGTTTCGAGGGGTGTATCCCCAACTGGGGTGGTAGTTTGGTGGGGGTCTCGAAGGGGATGTGGTTGGGGATGGGGATTGGTTCAACGATACCGAACCTCGGATCTGGTGGAACGGGCGCGCTCGCTTCTGGACGAGATCGAACAGGACGCTGCCGCGCCAGCCGCGGCGTGCGACGCCATCCAGGAGACGATCTGCCAGTTCCGCGCGGCCTCGGCGCGCGCAGGCGCGCCGGTGCTGGCAGCAGGCCCGCCCTGCGGGGCCACCGCCAGAGGCTCTCAGCGGCGGCGCAGCAAGATTTCCAGAAGCTCCTCAACAGAGCGCAGTCTGCGGCGGAAGCGCCCGGCCAGGGCGTCGCGCCACGCATCGAGGTGGAGTTCAAGCGGGCCATCACTTCGATGCGGGAGTTGGCGGAGCGGCTGTCTGACTTCGGCGGCATCCCAGTGCGGTGCCAGCCATTGGAGGAGGCAGCTGGGCGCGGATTCCGGAAGCCAGCGCCGTCTGAGTGGACCGCGACGGCAGGCGGGGACATGCGGCTTTCGGTATTGAAGCTCAGGGTGCCGTCCAGGGCGTCCATGCGTAACGTCACGTCCGTGAGCCTGCAGGTGCGCACGGAGACTGGGATCCTCGTGTGCAAAGGCATCCACCAGAACTTCGCAGAGTACCTGGACAACTGGATCGCGGCCTTCGGGGCAGTAGCACGTGCGACGTGCCCGGATGCGCCCAAGGGAACTGATTCTCTTCAGGGGTTCCTGGCCAAGCGGCCAGCCGGCTCCATGAGCCGCGAGGTTTCGGCGGTCCAGCGCAGTCTGCCCCCCTCTGCTCGTCGGCCCTCTTTCCCTCTCCCCACTCCCCCTCGCCCTCCGCACGACGGCGCCGCACTGCTGGCCCAGGCCAGGGGGACTGGCAGGCACCCCCAGAGGCCAGGGCAGCTGGAGAAGAGCTCCGAGGTAAACTTGCAGAAACAAGAAGCGCTTGGCGCACAGTGCCCGCAATGCCGACTCGCTGGCGTGACCCCCCCCCCCCCGTGGGGCCCAGTTCGGCTCGGCTCTGGCCGCCGCGGGCCCGGCCTCGAGAGACTCATATGGCTGTATCCTGTCCTCTGCCGTGCCCCCTGCCTTACTTTCTACGCCCAGCCCGGCCGCGCACACGAGGCGACGAGCAAATGTCACACATTTCGCTCCGGGGATGGGCTGGCGCCTGGGCGTATCGCGGGCTGTCGTTGCCAGTTGCTCTCTGCTGGGCGTCGCGTGCCGCTTTGGGGGGTGCGTGGCCGTCGGTTTTGGACCCCCTCGGGCCGCCCCCCCCCCTCAGGCGCCTTCCCGCCCTCTGGGGCGACCCCGCAGAGGCGGTGACCGTGAATGTGCGGGGATGGGGGGGGGCGGCGGGGTTGACCACCGCTCCCGCTCTCTTCGCCTCGCCCCTCTTCGCCTTCCTCCTCCCCCTCCTCCTCCTCCTCCTCCGCCTCCTCCTCCTCCTCCTCCTCCTCCTCCTCCTCCTCCTCCTCCCTCCTCCTCCTCCTCCTCCTTTTTTTTTTTCTCCTCCTCCTCCTCCTCCTCCTCCTCCCCCTCCGCCTCCTCCTCCTCCTCCTCCTCCGCCTCCTCCTCCCACCTCCCGGGGCCCCAATCGGCGCGCCGCGTCCCGCGGCCCTGACGGCGGGAAACGGCCCTGCCGGGCCTGAGGAAGTACCTATACTGTGGGCCCCTGGGCGCTGCGTGCCCCTCGGCTGCTGGAGACGGGGTCGGCCACCGCCCCCGCCTCCTTCGCTGCGTCCCTCCCCCCCTCCCCTACCCCGCTTCTGCCGTTGCCGTTTCAGCGAGAGTGCCTACCCAGCACGCGGCCCGGCGTGGCCGACGTGGCGCCGCGCCTCGTGCGGAGGAGCTGCTCCCTTGGGGCTCGCCGGCGGCGGCCGCGGAGGCAGGCCGCCAAGTCGCGCAACTGGCTGAGGCTGACCTGCCTGGGCCCTCCCAGTCCCTGCCGCGGTGGGCTGCTCTCTGCCCGAGGCGCGATGCGCGCGCTGCTGGCGCACCGCCTGCCCCCCCATGGGCTCGGGGAAGTGCCTCCTGGCCAGGAGGGGTTCGAGGACCTCGGGGGGATCTCCTGGCCCGGGCCAGTCGAAGTTTGCAGGCTCCTGCAGGGCCCTGCGCCCAAGGCCGGGCCAGTGCACCACTGGCCCTGCAGGATCCTGCAGGATTTTCGGCGCTCTGGCCTGCGGGATCCTGCGCTCAAGCCCGGGCCAATGCCCCCCCCCTGGCTCTGCAGGAACCTGCAGGATCCGGCGCTCTGGCTGGCCCCCGCTTGCACGGACCTCCGCCTCTTGAAGCCCTCAGGAGTCCGACGCCCCGCTCCTGGCGGCCCCCGCTGGCGCGCGGAGACTCACGCCCGCAGGCTGGCCCAGCGCATTATTCTGGCCCATTATCTGTGAAGGTCTGGCAATTTTCCAAACGAATGTGCGCGGCGCGAAAGCGATAACCACATTTTGAAATCGATCCGCCCTCAATCCGAGAAGCTCTTGCAATGTGTTCAAACAAATGTACGCGGCGCGAAAAATACAACCACATTTTGAAAACGATCCGCCCTCAATCCGTGAAGCTCTTGCAATGTGTTCACACGAATGTGCGCGGCGCTAAGACGAAAACCACATTTTGAAAACGACCCGCCCTCCATCTGTGAAGCTGTCGCCAAGTTTTAAGCATCAGGGTTATCAGCAGTGAGGCAACCTCTCGCGAAACGCCCACCCCTCCCTCTCGACCGGCCTCGGGGTGCGACAGGGAGGAGTTATCTATAAGGAATGGAGGAGGAGGAGAAGGAGGTGGAGGAGGACGAAGACGAGAAGGCTCGGAGGAGAAGGAAGGATGGGAGAGGAGAGGTGTGGCAGGCGCACGAGGACACGATTACTGCCGTCGCGCTGGCAGGAGGCGCGGCCACTATGGAGCACTCCGCTGCTCGCTGCCTAGTCAGTCGAGGTCAAGATCTCGAAGCCGTCGCTCGTTGAACACATGGCTGGGTGAACTGGCCGTGGACACAGCTCGTGTGTAGAGGCGATGCCGATGGGAAGGCTTCGGGTTGCGCACAGATCGCTCCCCAGCTGGCCCCAACAAACCCCCACAAGGAGTCCAGGCCGCCGCCTATGGCGGCGCACACGGGGCGCTCCGCGCCCCAAGCTTTGGGTGTTGAGACCGCCCCAGGCTACCAAGAGGCCTTTTGAGGCCAGCAGGGGCCACCAGGATGGGGCTGCCTGTGCGCAACCCGAAGCCTTCCCAAATGCCGAGGTAGAGCTTGCGCAGGGGGGGCGTCCCGTGGTGTGATAGATCGCAGCGGTTGGAGCTGGGGGTAATGTCAAACCTTCTCGCTGGGCGAGGCAAGGGCGATTGCAGACAGGTCCAGGTCAAGTTACCTTGGCTGAGCTCGCGCCAGCTTGACTTTCATGAGCACTGCTGCTGCTGCTGCTTCTCTTCCTGCTCGTCTGCCTCTTCACCTGGATTCCTTTTCCTCCTCTTCCTTCTTGTCCTTTCACAGTCCCAAGTGTCCAGCGGATCGATAGTGCCGCCCTCAGCGATGGCCTTCGGAAAGACAATGACAATGGCAACGTCCTGGTCGTCGATACTCACCTTGATCTGTCCATGCCCCGCTGACTGCCACTTTGGGGCATCTCGAGGCCCCCGCTCATACGAGGCATCTCGGGGCATCTCGAGGCATCTCGGTGCCTCGGGACTCTGTTTTGGGCTGTCTTGAGACCCTTCAAGAAAAGCTCCAAGACGATGCTGCACACGATTCCTTCCCAACACCAACTCCACAAAGATACCATTCATTCATCACCGAATTGGTGTTGAAATATTGCCTCCCTCTAGACACAGCTGCTATTTTCCGGTTCCGAGCATACGTTTGTTCCCTCTTTCGTCAATCTTCGGCCTCATCATCATCATCATCAGCATCATCATCATCATCATCATCATCATCACCATCACCATCACCATCACCATCACCATCATCATCATCATCATCATCATCATCATCATCATCATCATCATCATCATCATCATCATCATCATCACCATTCTCATCATCATCAGCGTCATGATCATCATCATCATCACCAGCAGCTAATCACCAGTATCACCACGACCATCATCATCATCATCATCATCATCATCACCATCACCATCACCATCACCATCACCATCACCATCACCATCACCATCACCATCACCATCTCCATCATCAGCATCAGCATCGCCCCCACCATCTTCATCAGCATCACCAGCATCCTCATCCTCATCCTCATCCTCCTCCTCATCTCCATCTTTATTCTCATCCTCATCCTTATATGCATCCTCATCCCAATCCTCGTCATCATCCTAATTCCCACCCTCATCACCAGTCATACCCCCCTCCTCCTCCTCCTCCTCCTCCTCCTCCTCCTCGTCATCATCATCGCCAATACCATCGTCATCGTCATCGCCACCATCATCATCACCATCTCCATCATCAGCATCAGCATCGCCGCCACCATCTTCACCAGCATTACCAGCATCCTCATCCCCATTCACATCCTCATCCACATCCTCATCACCATCCACTTACACTCATGTATGCATATATGTATGCAGGTAGGTCGGTAGATAGGTAGGTAGGTGGGTAGGTGGGCATGTATGGTGTATGTTGTATGTATGGGTGTATGGGTGTATGGGTGTATGGGTGTTATGTATGTATGTACGTACGTGCTACGTACGTACGTACGTACGTACGTATGTATGTATGTATGTATTTGTATTGGTATTTGTATTTATATTTATATTTATATTTGTTTGCATGTGTGTGTAACCACCTGTGCACACATACACAAACCGCCACCGTGCTTGCACGGAGTGGGCGTGTTAGAGTGCTTGGTGCTGTCTGGGAAGTGACGACATTTTTTTAGGGCAGACCCAGCACCCCCCCCAGACATGCGCGGGCTGCAGACCAGACCCTCTGAAAACAGCCCTCTGGCGCTCTGTTCTGCCTCCAAATAAGCAAGATGACCTCCAAGACGGATTCCAAAGCAATTGGCACCAAGACGGCCCAAGAGGCCCCCACGACGGCCTCAAGACAGCTCAAGAGGCCCCCAAGACAGTCCAAGAGGGGTCTAATGTGCCCTCAACGAGAGCCCGAGGTAGCAAACACCATTGATTTTTCCATTTGTGTTCCTTGAGCTTGTTTGAGGAGTGTGGGGTTCTCGCCTGCTTGGGCTTCCTACCGCCCAAGACGGCCCAGGAGGCCTCCAAGATAGCTCCAAAGCAGACTCTGAGACCCCCAATACGGCCCTCCCCAATGCAGACCATTCACTGAACTGCTGTGGGGCGTGAACTCGACCTCCTTCCTACCGCGCGGGCAAAGACGCGGTCGAATCCACGACCCGTCTTACCATGCCACTTGTCGGAATTGCACTGCTCCTGAACTCAGCCTCATCCCTGCAACGCTGTTGCACAAGCACGGTGGCGGGGGTTGCCGCAGGCGGCTGGATCAATCGATTACTTATCTTTTCAATCTTCTGCGCGCGCAACCCGAAGGTATATTGCGCCGTGCGATCCGCACCATAACCATAAGAATTTGTTCCCGATGGCGCGCGGTCGCCTAATTGGTGGCGTCGTGACGCCTGTGACGCTAGACGCGCTATCCGTTATGCTATTCTTCTTTACTTACGTTTCTCTTCTGATTGAATATGTTATGCTGTGATCATCTCTGCCACCGTATACTTTGAGATGGTATGGTGTGATCTGCTCTGTGACACAATGTTATGCTATGATACGTTCCGCCAACTTATGTTATATTATGTTTTGTTCCGTGATGCTGTTGCCAGCCCGGCTCATATAATCCATTATGATAATGTGGGTCGCTGTGCTTTGCTGCCGTGTTGTGATATGTTATGTGATGCTGTCATGGTGTGATCTGGTATGTTCTGTCATGGTGTGGTGTGTTAAGCTTGGTTGTGTTCTGCTATGCTGTTTTATGTAGTGTTCTGTTATGTCAAGTTCTGCTCTGTTATGTTATGTGATGTGCTCTGTATAGCATATTCTGATCTGCTCTGCTATTACATGTCGCTATGATCTGCTGTTGTGCTATGATATGTTCTGTGACGCTGTGTCATGGTATGATCTGTTATGTCACCGTGTGTTATGATATGCTCGGTTATGTTCTGCTATGTTGTCTTCTGTCGTCTTCGGTTCTGTCATGTTCTGCTCTGGTACGTAGCTTGATGTTCTATTATGCCCTGGTTTGTCATGACATTGCTATGTTCTGCTCTGTCACGTTTCGTCATGCTCGTGTTCTGTCCTGTCATGTTCTGTTGTGCCATGTTGTGTTCTGTCTTGTTCAACGTCGCTATGCTTCGTTGTCGCGTTATGGTATTTTCTGTGATGCTGTGCCATGAGATGATCTGTTCTGTCGAGGTGTGTCATGTTATGCTCGGTTCTGTTCTGTTATGTTGTATTCTGCCGTCTTCTGTTCTGTCATGTTCTGCCCTGGTATGTTCTGTGCTGTTCTGTTTGTTGACGGCCCCGCTCTGTAGAGTAAATCGTGATATGATCTGCTAGTTTGTGTCGCTATGCTCTGCTGTCATGGTGTGATATGTTCGATGATGCTTTGTCATGGCACGATGTGTTCTGTCACATTGTGTTGTTTTATGCTCGGTTCTGGTATGTTATGTTGTGCTCTGTCGTCTTCTGTCCTGCCATGTTCTGCTCTGGTATGTTCTGTGATGTTATGTTATGCTCTGCTTTGTCATGGCATTGCTATTGTCTGTTCTGTATGTTTTGTCATGCTCGTGTTATGTTATGTCATGTTCTGTTGTGCCAATTTGTGCTTTGTCGTGTTCGACGTCGCTGTGCTCTGCTATCCTGTTATAATATGTTCCGTGATGCTGTACCATGAAATGGTCTGTTCAGTCAAGGTGTGTCATGTTATGCTTGGTTCTGTTATGTTATGTTGTGTTATGTCTCTTTCTGTTCTGTCATGTTCTGCTCTGGTATGTTATGTGATGTTCTGTTATGCGCTGTTTTGTCATGGCATTGGTATGTTCTGTTCTGTCATGTTCTGTCATGCTCGTGCTCTGTTCTGTTCTGTCATGTTCTGTTGTGCCATGCTGTGCTCTGTCGTGTTCGTCGTCGCTATGCTCTGCTGTCGTATTCTGGTATTTTCTGTGATGCTGTGTCATGATAGGATCTGTTCAGTCAAGGTGTGTCATGTTATGCTCGATTATGTTCTGTCATATCGTGATCTGTTGTCTTCTGTTATGCCCATGTTCTGTGATGTTCTGTCATGCTCTAGTTCGCCATGATATTGGCATGCTCGGTTCTGTCAATGTTCTGTCACGCTCTGCTCTGTCTTGTCATGCTCTGTTCTGTCATGTTGTGTTCTGTCGTGTTCGTCGAGGGCGCGAGGCGGGACACCCGGGACTCTGGGGGATCATCGGGACAACTTGGGGCCTGGCGGCCGCGGTATGCAGGGTGGGGTTGGCCGGTTGCGAGGCGGGATCCTCGGGACCATCGGGGCAACTTTGGGTCTGGTTGCCGCGGTGCGCAGGGTGAGGTTGGCCGGGGGGCCTGCTCTTGAAATCTGACATCCTGTCGGGTGTGGAACAGAGAAGGGCAGGCTGAGGCAAGGACGAGGAGGCGGGGCGGAGGGCGGATACGGCGCGACTTCGGGACGCCTGCCGCGTTCGACGCGTCATCGAATCGGTCATTGCTGCGCCTGTTTGTCCCTGTGGTGGGCCTGACGACGGGGCGGCGCCGTGCAGCGGTGGCTACTGTATGCGTGATGTTGTGCTGTGGTGTGTTTCGTTGAATTCTGCTTCGATGTAGTATGTGACGCTGTGCTCTGTTATGTTCTGACCTCGACGGGCCAGCGCCACGTCGTGACGCCTGGGCGACGCCGTGGAATGGTGGCTACTGTATACAGGATGTTGCGCTATAGCGCGTTTGATTAGAATCTGCCGCAATGCAATATGTGATACAATGCTCTGTCAAGCTATATTATAATATGCTCTGTTCCATGATGCTGTTGACGGCTTTGCACAGTATGTAATAGTCTGATCTGCCCTTGTAGTATCTTCTGCCATGTCCAGTTCTGTTGTGATACTCCTCTCCACTACTGCCGTTGCTGTATCCAAAAATGTTCGACAATGTCCAAATAGTAACGGTCTATCATGCTATGTTCTGTTATGTCCGGTTGTGTCCTCGACGGGCCAGCGTGACGTCGTGACGCCTGGGCGACGCCGTGGAGTGGTGGCTACTGTATGGGCGATGTTGTGCTAGTGGGTATTTGGTTGGACCCTGCCCCGATGTAATATGTGATGCTGTGTTCTGTGATGTTGTGATCTCGACGGGCCAGCGTGACGTCGCGACGCCTATCACATCCACGTAGCTCCATGTAGTAAAGTTCGACCATGTGATGCTCTATTGTGTTCTGTCATGTTCTCGACGGGCCGGCGTGACGTCTTGACGCCTGGGCGACGCCGTGGAGTGATGTTGTGCTATAGTGTGTGTGTGGTAGGATTCTGCCCCAATGCATTCTGTGACACTGTGTTATGTGATTTTTTGATATCGACGAGCCGGCGTGACGTCGTGACGCTTGTCACGATATATGCATCGTCGAATCGCTCATTGCTGTGACTGTTGGCTCCTGTGGCCAAACTGACCAACATGTACGTACGGTACGTTATGTTATGATGTCCCTCTGCCCTTTCGTTATCCTTTCTGTTAGAATATGCTCTGCCATGCTCGCTTCTGCGACCACAAGATGCGTTGGTATGCTATGCTATGCTCTGCTCTGTGGCACCATGTTAGGACATGATCTGTTCTACCGCATTATGTTATAGTATGCTCTGTTCAGTGATACTGTTGATGGCCCAGCTCAGTATAGTATAGTAAAATCTGTTTTTTAATCTGTTGTGCTGTCTGGTTCTGTCGTGATGCTCCTTCTACAACTGCACAACTGCCAGAAGGTTCAACCGTGTTCGATTTAGTCACGTTCTTTCATGTCATGCTTTAGTATGTCCTGTTGTGTTTTCGACGGGACGGCGTGACGTCGTGACGCCTGCGACATTAGATGCGTCGTCTGTTATGATGTTGCTCTTCACTTATCTGTTTCTCTTCTGATAGCGTATGTTATGTTATGATCATCTCTGTCACCATATGCTTTGAGATGTTATGGCATGGTCTGCTCTGCGGCACTATGTTATGACATGGTACATTCAATCAAATAATGTTTTACTATGCTCTATTCCGTGATGCTGTTGACAACTCGGCTCTGTATAGTATGTCATGTTCCGTGATGCTGTTGACAGCTCGGCTTACTATTATTATCAAGGTGTATCATGTGATGCTCGGTTCTGTTTTGTTATGTTTCGTTATGGCATCTTCTGTTCTGTCATGTTCTTCTCTGGCATGTTCGGTGATGTTCTGCTTGTTGACGGCTCAACTCTGTATAGTATAATATGGTACGCGCTGTTCGTATGTGTCGCTGTGCTCAGCTGTCGTGTCATGGTATGGTCTGTGATGCTGTGCCATGGTATGACGTATTTTGTCAAGGTGTGATCTGTTGTGTTCGGTTGTGTTGAGTTGTGTTCTGTTCTGCCATGCTCTGCTATGGTATGACCTGTGATGTTCTGTTACACAGCATGTTGGCATGGCATTGCTTTGCACTGTTCAGTGTTCTGTTCTGTTGTGCCATGTTTTGTTATTTTGTGTTCGCCATCGCTATGCTCTGCTGTCTTTTTTTATGGGATGTTCTGTGATTCGGTGTCATGATATGGTCTGTTATGTCAAGCAAGGTGTAGTATGTTAGGCTCGGTTCTGTTATCTTATGGTGTGTTCTGTCGTCTTCTGTTCTGCCATGTTCTGCTCTGGTATGTTCTGTGTGGTTCTGCCTGTTGACGGCTCGGCCCTGTACATTAACATATGCTATGCTCTGCTAGTCTGTGTCGCTACACTCTGCTGTAGTGCAATGGTATGATCTGTGATGCTGCGCCATGCTATGATATGTTCAGTCAAGGTGTGTTATGCTTTGATCGGTTATGTTGTGTCATTTTGTGTTCTGTCGTCTTCTGTCCTGTCATGCTCTGCCCTGGTATGGTATGTGATGTTCTGTTATGTTCTGCTTTGTCTTGGCATTACGTTGTTCAGATCTGTCATTTTCTATCATGATCGTGTTATGTTCTGGCGTGTTGTGTTATGCCATGTTGTGCTCTGTCGTGTTTGTCGTCGCTAAGCTCTGCTGTCGTGTTGTGGTATGTTATGTGATGCTGTGTCATGATATGATATGTTCTGTCAAACTGTGTTATGCTATGATCGGTTCTGTTATGTGTTCTGTGCGCGCACGCCGAGCCTGAACTGCATCGTCCGTTGGCTGTGCCCGCCAGCCGTCTCCACAGGCAGGCGGCCATCTCCTGAGGCCGAAGAGTCAACGGCCAGACCTGCCGTCCTGCCTTTTCTCACTTTCTCTTCCACCCCACCCCACCACAGGTGTCACGCCGTTCCACTGGATGGGGCCGTTGAAAAGGTAGTCGACGCCTGCGCGCCGTGCTATGCCTTGGCCTTTTTTGGTGCTTGTCACGGGCTGCCTCGAATTAGTTCCTCGTGTACTGTATTTGACTCTTTGGGACCTGGCTGATTGGGCGATTCGAGAGGTCGCTACCTCCCTGGCATCCCGCACGACAGCGAGGCAGGCGTAGACAGGCAGCTCCATGTTTCCCTCGCTCGCGTGGCTAACTCGAGAGCCTGTTGTGTGGCGTACACGCTGGGCTGCCCAGTCGACTCTAACGCGCGCGGCTGTGCAATGTCTCGCCGTCTTGCGTGACTCCGTGATTCTCAAACGGTGCAGCGCCCTGTGCGGTGACGCCCACGCACACAAACTGCGGGACTGCTTCGTTCACCAGCCACGAGGTGCCTCAACGCAAGCCACGTGCCAGACTGCCCTCGGCCTGCTCGGCTCGTCCTCGTCGTCGTCGTCCTCCTCCTCCTCCTCCTCCGCCTCCCTCTCGCCCTCCTCCTCCTCGTCCTCCTCGTCCTCGTCCTCCTCGTCCTCCTCGTCATCATCTTCCTCCTCCTCCTCCTCCTCCTCCTCCTCCTCCTCGTGCCAACGGTTGAGCTCCCGCTTTCTGATGTTGGCTCTGTGGTGTCTCGCTGCCGCAAGGATAAGCGGGGGCCCGTGCGCCCCCGTTAGTAAGACATTTGGTGTCAGCATCGTGCGCCCCGCACCCACCCCTTCCCTTCCTCTCTCCATCCCATTCTCCCTCTCTCCCCCTCTCCGTCCCTGTCTATGTCTCTCTACAGCTCTTCCACTCTCTGTCTCTCAGCCTCTCGGTCTCTCGGTCTCTCTGTCTCTCGGTCTTTCTGTGTCTCTGTCTCTCTGTCTCTCTCTCTCTCCCTCTCTCTCCCTCTCTCTATATCCTTCCCTCCATCTCTGTCTCGCTCCCTCCTTCCCTCTCTCTCTCTCTCTCTTTCGCTGTCAGTCTCTCTCTCTCTCTCTCTCGTTCTCTTCTCTACCCTCCCCTTCTCTCCCTCCCTCGCCGTATTGCTCTCTTCCTTGCCCTCCCCCGTCGTCCAGGTGGGCACCTTCTTGTCGTCCAACAAAACCAGCTCGCCCCACCTGCCACTGAGCGAGGACTGCTCGCTATCTCCGGAAAGACCGCGCTCTTCGGCAGGTACGCACGACAATGACCTGAGGTGCGCATCGACGTAGCAAACGACAAATAATTCCATGCAGCTCATGCAAGGAACCTGTAGGTATGCACGTGTGTATGTGTGCAACATCTGTCCCTATGTATACACACCGTAGAAAGAGATCTGGTAGCCAACGTGGGCCCCACAGCGTACGTTTCTAGCAGCCTAGGTTGTGCAATCTATGTTGTGCAACGTATGTGGTGCAATCTATGCGTACAATCAAGGTAATTCGGTCTACTTGATGCGATCTAGGTGATGCAGTCCATGTTATGCAATCAGTGCTGTGCAATACGTGTGGACCAATGTATGTGGTGCGATCTTAACGATGCGAGCCATATTGTGCAATCTACGTGGTGCAATTATGTTATGCAAGCTTCGTGGAACAACTTGTGTGCTGCAGTATCTGGGGTGCAGTCTATGTTGTGTAGTGAACTTTGAAAACAAGTGGAATTATCAACTCCACTGTTCGCGCAATCATCCCACCCACCCACCCGTAACTTGGTTTGCAAAGCCCATGCGGCGGCGTTTGCGATAAGTGCTTGGTGTTGGCTGGTGCATCTCTGCGACCTCGCTAGCCTGCGCATGCTCGCGCGCACACTGGCCAGCTAGCCTGGCGCGACCGACGCGGCCGCGGTGGCGCTGACCGCTGGGCACTTTCCAGCGGTCACTTGAGTGCGAGTCGGTGGCGCGGTATCACGGCGACGTCGACAACGGTAGACACGATTATGTTAGTTGCGATGATGGCGACGACAAGGCCAATAACGGCGCATATGCAGTACAGTACAGTTGGGGCGGTATCAGCCCAAAGACTCGCACGCTAAGCTACTGCGATGAGCGACGCGTTGGCCACACTCACAGGTGAGTACATGGAAGCACACCCGATCTGACAAACCAAGCATTGAACAGGAAGAGGAGGAGGAGGAGAAAGGCAAAAGACCGACAGCGATATCACCTCTGCTCCGCAATCTTGACGCCGTCCTGCCATCGCATAGCGACGACGCCACGGGCGGCCTGAGTACAAGTGCGGCTTTCGGAGCCTGTACTGTTGATAAGCCGCTGTGTTGTGCAAGCCACTTGTTATCACGGAATTTCAAGAGAACTGCGGCCCATGAGTTGCCATTCCGGGGCCTGTGCAGGTGCTCATTCCAAGCTACCACTCGTTTGCAATGCTTCATGCTCCATCTTCCTCTCTGGCCCATAATGGTCGTAGCCTGCCTGTTCCTTCGCCGTACGTACTCAACTGGACCCTCATGGGCGCGCGGGCAGAGACGCATATGCTGATCAGGCCGATGACGATGACATTGTCCGGCGTCGATGATGAAAGTTTTGGGAGGAGTTCGACATGCGCTCGCAGCCGACGCGCGCGAGTGGCCCGCACGATATCACTTGACAAGGAGCGTGCCCCCCCAGCACGCGCGCACGGGCGTTCGAATGACTTCGATATGCGGCGCGGGAGGCCCGCTTGGCTGAATTTGATGAAACTGTTGAAACAAACCCATTGCTTTTATAAGAATTCGCAAGAGCGCGCAGACATTGTTTTGAATCCTGATGCTGCAAACCATGTGTTAGCACTCTGTTTCCGGGACGCTCGATTTTGACATTCTTACGGAACAAGATATGTTGGAAGGAATTCGGCATGCGCGCGCGACGTTGCGCGCGTGTGCACCTCGTCCCACTTGTCACAGTGCATTCTTACGACACCACGCGCGCAAGGACGTTCGAACGATTTCGGCATGCGTGCGCGAGAGGCACGTGTGGTATAATTTGGTGAACACGTTGAAAGCCCGATGGTTTCTTAAGAATTCGCAAAGGCGCGAGCGCAGACCTTTTTTGGCAACTCATGTTGCAAAACCAAGTCTTCAAACTATATTTTCGTGACGATTGATTTTGATATCCTTGCGCAACCCAAGGTTTTCGAGTGATTTCCGCATGCGCGCGCGAGGACGCGCGCGTGTGCACACGTCGTCACATTCTTTTTCAAAGAGTTCTTGGAAACTGCTGGTTTTCAAAACGAGTCCAGGCCCCCAGGCGGCAGGCTCCAGGAGGCCCCCAAGGAATCATACCTCAATAGGCCCCCGAAGAGGCCCCCGAGAGGCCCGCCAGATGCCCCAAGACCGTCCCCACGAGGCTTCCGAGAGGCCTCCTAAGAGATCCTCGCAGGCATCCAGTAGGCCCCTAATCTAAACCCAAGCACGGTGGCGGCATGGGCCGGAGTTTTGCTCTGCACGCGCGAAATGGGTACTCAAAGAATGGGTACAATGCCCAACAGCGGATCTTGTTCATTTTGAAAAGGGCTCGCTGTCCACGCCGCCGCGGCCTGTGTCCATTCGAGACAGGAGGCCGCCTGCCCAACAGCGGCCGCTGTTGGTTTGGGACAACATTTGCTGTTGGGCATTGTACCGATTCTTTCGGCACCCATTTCGGGCGTCCAAATTTGCTTCCGAGAGTGAAGAGGAACATGCGGGGGGAGCCCGGCTGATCTGGAATCGGCGATGCATCGCCGATAGATCGGCGACGGGCCCCCGCTAGCAAACACTCTCGCTCTTGGGCGGGGTGGGCTATCGGGCCCCTATCGGTGATCGGAGGGCGATTGGTTGTCGATGCATCGAGCGCTGGGCCAATCGCAGTCTGACGTTGCCCCTGAAACTTGTTCTAGCACATGTATATATATGTATATATATACATATATATATATATATGCACGTATTTGCGTTATCTAGATGTATGCATACATGCATGCGTGTCTGTCTGTCTGTCTCTGTTTGTTTGATGGTATGTATGTATGTATGTATGCATGCATGCATGCATGCATGTATGTATGTCTGTCTGTATGTATGTATGTATGTATGTATGTATGTATGTATGTATGATTGTATGTATGTATGTATGTATGTATGTATGTATGTATGCATGCATGCATGCATGCATGCATGTGTGATGTATGTATGTATGTATGTATGTATGTATGTATGTATGTATGTATGTATGTATGTATGTATGTATGTATGTATGTATGTCTGCATATTTGTATGTATGTGCGACCATATATAGATGTGTACATATGTGTATACATATATATGTACATATTAACGTCGCCGCGACATTTGTTCTCGACGCGCCCAAGTGGACGACGCCGACACCACGGCAACCCCGCGGCAAAACCTGCGTTCCGCGCCCCAGAGAGACGACGCCGGCGCCGCGGCAAACCAACGGCAAACTCACCGCGCCCGAGGCGGCGTTTGCCCTGGTGATCGCGGCGCCCAAACGGCGCGCCGACAGATGTATAGGTATAAATAGAAATATATTCATGTTTAAATCCCACCAGCCCTCTGGGCGTCGGTGGTTTAGGGCGTTTCCTCTTCCACCCCTCCCTCTTCCCCTTCGGGGAGGGGTTTACCCCTCCCCCTACTCCCTCCCCACTGACCTGGACGGGAGGGGTTTACCCCTCCCCCTGACCCTCCCCACTGACTGGCCTCAGGATAGCCCCAAGATGGTCCCAGGCAGCCCCGGTGGCGCCCCTGCCCCACAGGCATCGTGCCACTGCTGTTCCTCTGGTTTGTGCCGAAACTTTGACGTCACCGCCTTTTCTAGCTTCTGACTGCCGTAGACGGCCCACGAGGCCTCAAAGATCGGCCCAAGACAGCCCAAGAGGCTCCCAGGACGGCTCCCAAAACGGGCCAAGAGGGCCCCAAGACGGCACAAGAGGCCCCCCAAGAGGGTTCCAGAGGCTCCCAAGAGGCCCCAAGAGGGGGAATCCGGATTCACAGATCGGCCCTTCCCGCAAGATGGTTCCGAGACTGCCAGAAGGCCCCCAAGAGGCTCCCCAGAGGCCCGCATGACCCTCCCAAAGGGCCCGAAGATGCTCCCAAGAGACCCCGGCAGGCTCCAGAAATGCCGCCGCGGGCACGGAGACAAATTCCAACGATGTTACCGTGTTGGCCAGCGGAATGAACGAAGCGATCCGCCGCCCCACCGGGTACGGCGTGTGAGATCCCCGCCGCATGGCCTGCAAGGACACATTCCCCTCAGTCATCTTCCATACACGCTCCTCGTACCAATATCCTTCCACCGAGGCCTGGAAACCGGTCCCAGGGTTCTCCCCTCCCCGCGACCTGCTCATTCGGCTGGCCCGGGGGCCCCGGCTGCGGACTGGGCGTCCGCCAGTTGCGATTCAAACCTTAATTGGGCGCCTCGGGCGCCCCTTGCGCTCACTCCAGAGGCCCCCCATGGGCAGTCTGTGGAGCCTCTTGCAGCCCTCTCGGACTCATCTGACCAGTCCCCGGAGACCTCTGAGGCCGTCTCGGACCCATCCGAAGTCCTCTCCGAGCCATGCCGAGCCGAAAAACTCAGAGACGCCCAAAGCCTTTGTGCAACAAACAGAGCGAGGGGACGCTGTGCGGGCACGCCGTGCGGGCGCGCTGTACGGGCGCGCTATACGGGCGCGCTGTACGGGCGCTCTGTGCGGGTGCGCTGTGCGGGCGCGCTGTGCGCGCACGCTGTACGGGAGCGTTGTGCCGGCGCGTTGCGCGGGCGCACTGTGCGGGCTCACTGTGCGCGCGCGCGCTGATCTGGGGCACACCCCTTGCCTCGGCCTTCTCGGGCTTCCATTTGCGCCTCCTGGAGCTCTCTTGGAGCCTCGTGCGACACTCAATGGGCCTCCCGGGCCACGCTGAAATAGCTCCACGGGCTCTCGGGCCGTCCTGAAGGCCTCTCGGTCTCATCTTGGGCCGCCTGGCAGCCCTTTTGGCGCCCCGTTGTGCCGTCTTGGGCGCCCAGGGGGCCCCTGGAAGGCTTTCTGACGCCTACAACTAATTGGCGAAGCCTCCTCTCTACCTCTTTGTCTCCCTCTTCGGTTTCGCCTGCCGTTTTCGGCACTGCTGGGTATGCTTGTGGAAGACCGTTGTCGGGGGGCTTCTTGGGGCTTCCTTCGGGCCTTCTCGGACAATTGTTGGCTCTTCGGGGGGCCCTCTGGGGCTGTCTTGAACCCCCCCTCCCTTTCGCCCTCTGATCATTTCGGTTGCCCTTATCTTCCTCCGCCAAGTCTCCCACGTTCTCAAGAACTTGGGGCGGTGGTGTCTGCCCCCCCAGGGGCGTTCAGTTGAATGACAGGACGCTGGGGAGGATGAGGAGGTGGGAGCGTGAGGAGGAGGGGCAAAGTCGCGAGGAGGAATAATATGCGAACGAGGACGAGGAGGATGAGGAGGAGTAGGAGGCAAGGGGATGACGAGGCGGAGCAGCACGAGAAGCAGGAGCTCCAACAGTAGCAAGCAGGACGAGGATGCGCAAGATCAGGGTACAAGAGAAAAGAGGGTTGAAGGAAACGGAGGCGGCATAGGGAGGAGACATAGGACAACGAGGAGGGACCGGAGAGAAGGATGATGAGGATGATGATGATGATGCTGATGCTAATGCTGATGCTGATGCTGATGCTGATGCTGATGCTGATGCTGATGCTGGTGATGCTGATGCTGATGCTGATGATAATGATGATGATGATGATGATGATGATGATGATGATGATGATGATGATGATGATGATGATGATGATGCTGATGATGCTGATGATGCTGATGATGCTGAGATGCTGATGCTGATGCTGATGCTGATGCTGATGCTGCTGCTGCTGATGCTGCTGCTGATGATGATGATGATGATGAGGAGGAGGAGGAGGAGGAGGAGAGCAGGAAGCAGGAACAGGTGGATGAGGACGAGGAGGAGCAGGAGGTGGATGGGGCAGGATGGCAGAAGGAGGAGGGCGAGGGAGGAGGAAGGGGATGATGAGAAGAAGGTCGAGGCGGAAGTGGAGAAGAAGGCGTAGCACACGCAGGATGATGTGGAAACAGGAGGAGGAAGAGGAGCAGCATCAGGAGGACAGAGGGGCTATAGGTGGAGCGAATGAGGGAGGACGAGGAGGGGGAGTTTGAAGAGCAGCAAGAAAACGGATCGGCTCGAGAAGCAGGAGGAACATACATATTATGAGTTGGTGCGTTCGTCAATTATTCCAATCGGGGCCGCCTCGTTTCAGCAAGCATCTGATGCTGCAGGTAACTGGTATCCACCGTTTCATACCTCTTCGATGGCAGCCCTGCGGGTGCTGCTCTGTCCGGCAGCGCAGTGTGCATGTGCTCATTCTTTTTTGCGCCGCTGTGCCCGTCCCCGCATGTCACGATGACCTCCTCTCCACCCGCGTGCGGCAGCCCAGCATAGTAGCCTTAAAGCTGAGGCCCCCCCGTCTGTGATCGAGACGCCCTCCAAGATGGCCCCAGGGAGGAGGATGAGGAGGAGAAGGAGGAGAAGGAGGAGGCCTTGGCAAGAGACGGGGTCCTGGGAGAACGGGCCATGAGGTGTGGTCCGCAATCTGTCGGCCTCTCGAGGCCCTTTCCTGGCGCTGTGGGCCGTCGACCAACGACTCGGCGGCAAAAAGCTGATCCTGGGGAGGTCCCCGTGTTCTCGGTTCCTCTTCTTCTTCCTCCTCCTCTTTTTCCTCCTCCTCCTCCTCCTCCTTGGGCCGGTGCTTTTAACTTCTTCCCCCCCTTTTTAGTCTTCCTACTGCGGAGACTTCGTGGACTGTCAGTTCTTTGCTCTTTCGGTTTCCGCTTCCCGCATGGTGATTTACAGGAACGTTCGATCCCGCCCCATGTTTTGATGCCTCGCACGGGTTTAGGGAACGGCGATGGCTTGAGAGATTCTTGGGCATTCCAGTTCGAGCTGTAGTCTGCCCGTCGCGATGTACGAAGTAACGGTGCGCATCTGTAATCGAAGACGCTTACGGCGTGTCAGCGCTGGCCCAAACGCGTATGTCGTGAAACGTCGAGCGAGAGTGCGGCCACGCTTGTGGACTGCTTGTTCCCCCAGCTGTTGAGGAAGCTTCTGGAGGGAAACTTGACAAGGGCTGTCTTGAAGCTATCTTGGGGTTTTCTGGCCTTTTTGGTCTTCCTGGGCGCCTCCTGGAACCCTCTTTGAGCCATCTTGGCACTCTCCGAGGCCGTCCGAGGGCGCTCTTAGGGCATTCTGGCGCCCTCGGAGGCTGCCTTTGGGGCCTCTCTCTCTGGGTCGCCTTGGGGTCATCCTGGGGCGCTGAGAAGGCCGTCTTGGCAAGCGCGGGAGCCGTACCGGGGCGCCCTGGGGCCCTCTTTCGGGCCTCAAGAGACGGGGGTCAATGCAAACGGAGGTCAGCCAGAGCGCTGGATTCTGCAGGATCTTGCAGGGCCAAGGGCGCACTGACCCGGGCTTGGGTGCAGGTTCCCGCAGTATCCTGCAGAATTTTTGCTGGATCCTCCAGAGCCTGACTGAACTGGGTCTGGATTGACCCGGTTCAGCAGATCCAAGACTGTTGAGGGTCTGTTTGGCCGTCTTTGGGTGGTACTGGGGGACTCTTGCGCCGGCGTTGACGCTCTCACGATTGGAATTTGGCGACAGTCCGAGATTGATGGAAACACACGAGGGAACTCACACTGTTTGCCTGTCGAGGCCACCTGGGGAACCTCTTGCAGCACTACTGGGGCGTCTCGGGGATCTTTCGGACCGTCTTGAGGCCAGCTTTGGGCGTCTTAGGGGCAATCTTGGGAAGTGTTGGAGTCAGCTTGAGCTCAAATACTTCCAGGCAGTTTGGGCTTCCTTGGACCGACTTTATGCCGACCAGGGCCTCTTGGAGACCTTCCTGGAGCCCTCTGAGCTGCAATAGGCCCCTGTGGGTCTCGGCCAAAGGGCAGTGGGAAATGCTCGGGGATGCCAGGCACTCCTCTGGCAGAATAATTACGGAGGCGGTGGATTGCGCATGAATGTCATGCTCATGTGTATATGGCGCACTCTGGTGCCCATGGGCATCCACTTCCCCGCCACCGTGCCTGGTCGTGGACGAGACATCTTGGATGACTCCTCGGGCCCCTTGGAGGCCTCCTTTTGAGGAGCTCTGGGAGGTCTCTTTGGAACATCTTGGGGCTCTCCTGGGGGCCTCTTGAGACATCTTGGGGCCTCTTGGGGGCCTGCCGGCTGCTTCGGGGGCAATCTTGGGGTACAGCAGCCTTATAGCATTTTGAGTTCCCCCTCGTGGGCCCCTTCGGGGGCGGCCTCTTAGGGGCCTCCTGGCCTCTCTTGGGGGCCTCGGGGGCCCTGTTCGGCGGGTCTTGGACCAAGACGGCCCAAGCGGCCCCCGCTAGAGCCCCACAACGGTTTCTCGGGCCCATCTTGGAGAATGGTGGAAGTGTTGATTCCGAACCGCACTCCCGATGCCCTCTGGAAAAGCCACGCGAACGCAGCCTAAGAAAGAGCGCCCACCCAAACCCTGGTTGAAAGAATATTGTGAAGGCCTTACGGCCTGTGCCGCCGATCCTGAAGGACGACGACGACGACGACGACGTCGACGACGACGACGACGACGACAAAGACAGCGGTGGCGGCGGTGGCGGCGACGGCGACGACGAAAAGTATTCAAATACATTCAATGAACATCCTCGATGTTTTGGGGGGGTTCTCATGTGCAGCGCTGGGCACGAGCTCGAAAGGGTTGCCCGAGGACACTCCACTCGGCACCTCGCGGCACGGAGGCGGGCTCTAGGCAGGTGAGGAATGAACGATGAATGCAGATGTCTTGGTTGCATGTCCTCGAATGCAGCCCCAGACATGATCGCGTCGTAACAAAAATCAGGATGGGAGGTTTTTGGCCAATTTCGGCCACGGGGGGCCCTCGCCGGGCCTCGGGACCATCAAAAAACGACTCAGGATGAGAAAACCCGCCCTGGGGAAAGGGTCGGGACTTCCAGGGACGCTGTCCTGACAAAAGTCAGGACGTCGCATGTCTGGAAATGCAGCGGGGACGCGCACCAAGGAACCATACGCTTTTCGTCGGGGTGCCCCAGGTGTCGTCGATTCCACCGATGCGCGCCGACCTGTCCCTATACTTTTTAGAACTTGCTGCGCCGAGGGTACTTGGGATGTCTCCGACTCTTAGCTGCTCTGGTACGCACGTTTTGAAGCGTAACACGTGCCGTGTTCAAAGCGTCCGTGTTCAAAACGTACGTGTTCAGCTCCGTATCAATACGCTACGTGTTGCGAGTTGCGTATCGGGGCAGCTGAGCTCCGACTGGATCCCTCGGACGAGAAGCCTGGGCCCTGTGCAAGAGACTCTGCGGCACTTCCGGGCTGGGATCTCAGGGCAGGACTGCCTCGCTGGCCGGGCGTCTTGCGGCCGCGTCCCCACCGAAGTGCGCCTCGTGCGCTGGCATCGTGGCCGCTCTGCTCAGGCAGGGCGTCACCCGGCATCTTCCACAGAAGCTTCCCGTGCACGCGCTTGGCTCGCCGCGCCAGCCATGATGCGCACCCTCGGAGCGCTGGCCACGGTGGCCACGCTGGCGACAGTGGCCACGCTGGCCGGGGAGCACGGAGCGGAGCTGGGCGCGGACCATGCGTGGCACGTGGTCTCCTCGGGGGCCGTCCACGCACGAGAGTTCGCCTCCTCGCAGCTGCTGGCAGCCCAGCAGGCGTCGCTGTCAGCCAAAGGGGCCCTCTCAGCGGGGGGGGGTCTTCCTGGAGAGCCTCGGGGCTGCAGGGCTCCCGGTTCCTGGGAGGTCCGGGCAATGCATGTTTTGCAGGCCGAGCGCTTGCGCCCGCTCTCGGGCCCCAGGACCATCACAGAGCGATCTGGCTCGAGGAGTCAGTAGCATGTTGTAGTGCCTGTTGTCGCAATGACCCTGATCGCAGGGCCCCAGGCCGCAAGGCACCACCTACGCAACCACCCCCAACCCAGCACGAGGGCCCCCAACCTGCTCTCCATGCCCAGTGGAGTGGGTCTCCCGGAGCAGCCTCGAGAAACACACTTGAGCGCCCGTACCCCCACACTTGAAACACACTTGAGCGCCGCGAGCGGTCAGAGCGTCCAAAACGGCCTCGGCGAGGAAGCCAAACTCATTGGTTTTACTATGGTTTTGGCCCCATTTTGGCCTTCTGAGGGGGCAGCGCTAATTAAAGCTCCCCTCTTCTTTGATCGATTTCCTCCACGATGGCCGCAAGAGGCCCCCAGGATGCCCCAAGAGGCCGCAGGATGGCCCCAAGATGGCCCCAAGAGGCCCCCCAAGAGGCCCCCAGGAGGCCCCCAAGAGACCCCCAAGAGGCCCCAAGAGACCCCCCAGAGGCACCCAAGAAGCGCCCAGGAGGCCCCAAGAAGCGCCCAGGAGGCCCCCAAAGGCCCCAAGATGGCCCCAAGAGGCCCCAAGAGGCCCCCAGGAGGCCCCAAAGAGGATCCCGAACGGCCCACAGAGGCCCCCCCGAGGCACCCAAGACGCCGAAAAGCCCCTCAGGACGACCCTCTACTCGCCTGGGCGTCGTTTCTGGACGGGCTGGTGGGGATACGCGAAGCGTCTAGAATAGCAAATGTATAGGTACACATGCCTTCTTCTTGTACGGCGTACAAGCTCTGGAGATGATGATGACGAGGAGGAGGAGGAGGAGGAGGAGCCAGAAGCGGAGGGGAAGGGGGTGATTAGAACAAGGAGGAGGAGGAGGAGGAGGAGGAGGAGGAGGAGGAGGAGGAGGAGGAGGAGGAGGAGGAGGAAGAGAAGAAGGAGGAGCAGAGATGGAGGAGGAGAGATGGGGAAGCAAGAGGGAGGAGAAGGCAGGAGGAGGGAGGAGAAGGAGGGAGGGCGAGGAGGGACGAGGAGGGACGAGGGGGGTGGGGGGGGAGTGAAGGAGCAGGGAGAGAGGGAGGGCGGAGGGGCCCGGAGCGCGGAGCGAGCAGAGGATGCTGGCAGACGGCGATGGCAAGCCTTGCCCCCTACCCTCGAGGATCCAATAGGTCCTGTTTGAGAGCTTGCCTCTCGGCCTCTGGGGGCCTCTGGGAAACTGCAGGGCCCCCTGGGCGGAAGCAATAAAACCTACCGCCAGGGCGCTCCTCCTCTTCCCCTTCCCCTTCTCCTCATTCTCTTTCTTCCCCTCATTCTCCTCCTCCTCCTCCTCCTCCTCCTCCTCCTCTTCGTACTCCTCCTCCTCCTCCTCCTCTTTTTCCGCGTCCTTTGTCCTCTCTCCTCCTCCTTCCTCTCGTCCTCATCATTATTTCCTCTCCTCCCCTCCTCCTCCTCCTCCTCCTCCTCCTCCTCCTCCTTCTTCTCCTCCTTCTTCCCCTCCTCCCCCCCATCCTCTACCTGTCCCGCTCCTCCCTCCCTCCCTCCCTCCCTCCCTCCTTCCTCCCCTCCTCCTCCTCCTCCTCCTCCTCCTCCTCCTCCTCCTCCTCCTCCTCCTCCTCCTCCTCCTCCTTCTCCTTCTCTCCCCCCCGCTCGCACCACTCTTCGTCCGCGGTCGTCGTCTCCGTCCTCTTCGTGGCCGTTTTTGCCGTCGTCGGCGTCGCCATCGTTCGTCGTCCATGTCTTGACATGAAGGAAGCGGGCCCCGAGGGAGAGACGGGTCCTGCACCACGGGGCCTTCCCCCGAGACCGGCTCTTCACACTGAGTCGTTTCTTAAACAGCCTCCGGGGTCCGTGGCGGGCCCTTGGGGCCCGCAAGCCGCGAAAAACCTCAGGACCCATTTCCCTCAGGACCCGTTGGCTTCATGGCTACATGTCGTCGTCGTCGTCGCCGTCGGCAGCGTCGTCGCTGGCGGCGGCAAGGAAGCGCCGAAGCCGAGCCGAGAGCCTGGGCCACACCGCGGCCTGCAGCGACTTGGAGGCGGAGGACGCCCTTCGCAGCAGCGAGGCGCCGGAGCCCAGCCGGCTGGGGCCGTCGCCGTCGCCGTCCTTCGGAGGGCGCCCTCCCCAGGCCATCCTTCCTCCTCCCGTCGCTGTCGCTGCCGGCCTCGGAGTGTGCTCGTTTCGTTCGAGGCAGCGTAAGGCGAGCGATTCGGGGTGCACGCGCGCGCGACCGTGAACCGAAAGGCACGCGCCATCACATCAGACGGGCACTGTGCAAGACCTCCTTAAGAAGGGGCGCGCGCTGGCTGCTCAGCCCGATAGCTTGGACAGACGGGTGGAGAGGAGAGGGACTCGTGGTCAAGACCAGCTCCGAGCGCCCCCTCCGCCTCCTCTGGATCCCGCATCTCCGGCGCCGTGATTTCCTGTCCGCCGGCGCTCTGCCCTCGGCTGCGACCCTCGGGGGCCGTCGTCGGGGCCCCGGGGCCATCAGAGGGGGCTCCAGGATGACGTGTGCCCCCCCGCGAAGCGAAGCGGTCGGGGCCTCTGGGGCCGCGGGCGGAAGAAAAGTCCCATCGGCAGACGACTGGGATGTTCCCATTTCACCCCCCCCCCGCTCACCACCCTCCTGCCTCCTCCTCCTCCTCCTTCTCACCCTCTTCTTCCTCCTCTTCCTCCTCCTCCTCCTCCTCTTACTTCATCCCTCCTCCTGCTCCTCCTCCTCCTCCTCGTGCTCCTCCTCCTCCTCCTCCCTCTCCTCCTCCTCCTCCTCCTCCTCCTCCTCGTTCTCATCACCCCCTTCCCCTCCGCTTCTGGCTCCTCCTCCTCCTCCTGCTGCTGCTGCTCCTCCTTCTCCAGAGGAAGAAGAAGAAGCAACATAAACATACACTTTCGGAGGTCGGCGCGGGTCTCCTGGATTGGCGCTGGACCCCCATCCCTGGCGCGCTCCACGCGCCAGGGGCGGCCCCTGAGGCGCCGCCAGGGGGGGTCCAGCGCCGATCTGGGAAATCAGTGCGGACCTTGGGGGAATTCTGTGTCTGACATTCTTTGCTCCTTCAGCTAAATAACATCGCGCGACGAAGAGTCTGCCCCGCGGAGGGTGTAGTGGTCGAGAACTCGGGGGGCTTCCGCGTCGTAACAGAGTCGCGCGGCGTCGTCCAGGCCTGGGCCGCTTAATGCGTCTGTGGCAAGGACAGCATCCCACCACAGCTGAGCCACTGGGGTGAAGGGCCCCTCTAGATTGTCAAGGACTCTTAGACACGGTATCGGTAGGAACTGAAGCGCTTATGAATCCCAGTTCATCCTCCAACCTTCCTCCATCTCTCTTCCTCCTCCTCCTCCTGCTCCTGCTGCTGCTGCTGCTGCTCCTCCTCCTCCTCCCCTCCTCCTCCTCCTCCTCCTCCTCCTCCTCGTCCTCCTCCTCCTCCTCCTCCTCCTCCTTCTCTCCTCCTTCTCTCCTCCTTCTCTCCTCCTTCTCTCCTCCTCCTCCTCCTCCTCCTCCTCCTCCTCTCCTCCTCTTCCTTCTCCTCTTCCTCCTCCTCTTCCTCTTCCTGTTCCTCCTCCTCCTCTTCCTCCTCCTCCTCCTCCACCTCCTCTTCCTCCTTCTCCTCCTCCCCGACCTCCTACTCCTCTCCTCCTCGCCTCTGCTCCTCCTCCTCCTCCTCCTCCTCCTCCCTCCTCCTCCTCCTCCTCCTCCTCCTCCTCCTCCTCCCTCCTCCTTCTCTTCCTCCTTATCCTCCACAACTTCCTCCTCCTCCTCCTGCCTCCTCCTCTCTTCCTCCTCCTCCTCCTCCTCCTCCTCCTCCTCGTCCCTCCTCGTCCTCCTGCTCCTCCTCCTCCACCTCCTCCTCCTCCTCCTCCTCCTCCCCCCCCTCCCTCCTCTCTCGTCCTCCTCCTTCCTCCTCCCCCTCCTCCTCCTCCTCTCCTCCCTCCTTCCTCCTCCTCCCCTCCTCCTCCTCCCCTCCCCCCCCTCCTCCTTCTCCTCTTCCTCCTCGTTCTCATCACCCCCTTCCCCTCCGCTTTTGGCTCATCCTCCTCCTCCCCCTCCTCATGCTGCTCCTGCTGCTGCTGCTGCTCCTCCTCCTCCAGCAGAAAAAGAAGACGCACCACAACACATACACTTTCGGAGGTCGGTGCGGGTCTCCTGGATTGGCGCTGGACCCTCATCCCTGGCGCCAGGGGCGGCCCCTGAGGCGCCGCCAGCGGGGGGTCCAGCGCCGATCTGGGCAATCAGTGCGGGCCTTGGGCACATTCTGTCTCTGAAGTTCTTTGCGCCCTCAGCTAAATGACATCGCGCGACGAAGCGCCTGCCCCGTGGAGGGCGGTCGACAACTCCTGGGGGGGGGGGCTCCTGCGTCGTGACAAAGGTCGGGCGGCGGCCTCTCTCGAGGTATGGGCCGCAGGGGGGGGGGGGGGGGGCGGTCCGCGGAGCTTCGTGGGGGGGACACCTCGGGCGAGGAGGAGGAGGAGGAGAGAGGAGGAGGAGGAGGGGCAGGAGGAGGAGGAGGAGGAGGAGGAAGAGGAGGAGGAGGAGGAGGAGGAGGAGGAACAAGAGGAGAATAACAAGAGGAGGGGGAGGAGGAGGAGGAGGAGGAGGAGGAGGAGGAGGAGGAGGAGGAGGAGGAGGAAAAGAAAGAGACGGAAGAGAGATGGATGAGGGATGGAATATGAACTGGGATTCATAAACGCTGCAATTCCTGCTGCTACCGTGTCTACAGGGGCCCTTCACCCCAGTGGCTCAGCTGTGGTGGGATGTTGTCCTTCCCACAGACGCATTAAGCGGCCCAGGCCTGTTACGACGCGGACGCCCGCGGAGTTCTCGACCACTCCACCCTCTGCGGGGCAGGCTCTTCGTCGCGCGATGTTACTTAGCTGAAGGAGCAAATAATGTCAGAAACATACATTGCCCAAGGCCCGCACAGATTTCCCATATCGGCGCTGGACCCCCCCTGGCGGCGCCTCAAAGGCCGCCCCTGGCGCTCAAGCAACTCGCGCTCAAGATCCGACACAATTCCGAAGCGGGACGAGACGACACGTGGCGCGGGGCGCATGGACGCGCCACGGTATGTGCCAAGGGGGGCACTACATAAAGGATGCGCCAAATAACGTGTCAGGGGGCGTGGCAGGTGACGCCACGGAACGGGCAAGGAAAGCGCCAAGGGACAAGCCGAGGAACGCGACAGAGAACGAGCAATGGGACGCGCCTAAAGGGGAGGGGCATATGCCGTCCCGCTCTGGTGTGTTAGGAACCCGTGTGTGTTTCACGCTTGTCCCGTTCTGGGCCGTCGGGAACCCATGGTTTTCACGTGTCCAGGCCACCCAGGGACGGATATCTAACACGTGGTAGTGAAAACACGAGGTTCCAGCTCGGGGCAAGCATGTTAGATATCACCCTGGGTCTCGGGGCAACCATGTTAGATACCCTCTGGGTGGCCTGGCCAAGTTAGAACATGTGGTTTCAGCTCGGGACCACCATGTCCGATACCTCTCTGGGTGGCCTGGACACGCGAGACCGCGTGGTTCCAGCTCGGGGCTGCCATGCTAGATACCTCTCTGGGTGGCCTGGACACATGAAAACACGCAGCTCCAGTGAAGGGCATGAGGAAACCATCTTAGATACCCCCCCCCTGGCCGGCCTGGACACGTAAAAGCACGTGGTCAACTCGGGACCACCATGTTAGATAACCCCCTGGGTGGCGTAGACACGTGAAAAACACGTGGTTCCAGCACGGGACAACCATGTTCGATACCTCTCTGGGTGGCCTGGACACGTGGAAACACATGGCTCCAGCTCGGGGCCACCATGTTCGATACCTCTTTGGGTGGCCTGGACGCGTAAAACTATGTGGTTCCAACTCGGAACTACCATGCTAGATCGCACAGGGGGAAATTTGGAAAATCTCCCGCCGAAGGAGCTGGGTGGCCTGGACATGTAAAACCACGTGGTTCCAGCTCGGGACCACCATGCTAGATACCTCACACGGAAAATACATATTTCCAGCGTAGGACCACCATGCTATATGCCCCTCGGGGTTGCTGGGACATGTGACAGAACGTGGTTCCATCTATGGACAACCATGTCAGATACCCCCCTGGGCGACCTGGGCTCGTGAAAACAGGCATTTCACCTAAGACATGATTAGAATTCTGGCCCCAGGAGAATAGCACACTATAGCGTGAACCAACCAAACCGAACCGAGAACCGGTAACCGTGAGCGGACCGGACCAAGACAAGAAAACTAAACATCGAACCAGACCGAACCGAATTTATTCAGAACCGAACCGGGGGGAACCGAACCGAACCAAAGCCGGAACCGAGCCAGAACCGGGCGGCCCCCGAGCCGAACTGACGGGAACCGGACCGAAGTCCCAACTCAGCCCGCACAGGAACGCAGGACGACGACCCCCCGTACTTCAACCACCCGGGAAGACGACGAGGCTTGATGCAGCCAGTGCGAAAGCTTGAACCAATGTGCGCTAGCGGTGACGATGATGACCATGACGGATACGAGGACGTCGAGGCGGGTCGGGGCGGGTCGGGGCAGGTCGGGGCGGGTCGTCCGCGGCAGACCGCGGGAGGGCGGGCCCTTTAGCGGCCCCCCCCGCGCGAGGGCAGGGGGCAGCCGACAGGGTGCCTGGCTGGGTTCCCGCGGACCCCCCACACCAGCAGTCCATTGCCCCCCCCCCCCCCTGTCGCGACCCCCCCGCCGCGACCCCCCCCTGTCGCGACCGTCGCGACCCCCCCGTCGCGACCCCCCTCCCGTTCGCGACCCCCCCGTCGCGACCCCCCTCGTCGCGCCCCCCCCCCCCGTGGTGACCCGTGGCGCCCCTCCCGTCGCGACCTCTCCCGTCGCGACCCCCCCCTAGTCGCGACCGTCGCGACCCCCCTCTGTCGCGATCCCGCTCCGTCGCGACCCCCGCCGTCGCGACCCCCCCCGTCGCGAACTCCCCGTCGCGACCCCCCCGGTGGCGACCGCTCCGTGGTGACCCCCCCTGTCGCGACCCCCCCTCCCGTCGCGCCCGCCTCCGTCGCGACCCCCCGCCCGTCGCGACCCCCCCCGTCGCGAACTCCCCGTCGCGACCCCCCTGTGGTGGCGACCGTTCCGTGGTGACCTCCCCTGTCGCGACCCCCTCCGTCGCGTCCCGCTCCGTCGCGACCCCCCGCCGTCGCGACCCCCCCCCGTCGCGAACCCCCTTTCGCGACCCCCGTCGCGACCCCTCCCTGGCGACACCCCCCCTCGCGACCGTCGCGACCCTCCCCGTCGCGACCCTCCCCTAGTCGCGACCCTCCCCGTAGCGACCCAACCCGTCGCGACCCCAGTCCAGTCGCGCCCCTTCCCGTCGCGACCTCCACTGTTGCGACCCCTCCCGTTGCGACCCCCCCGTCGCGACCTCCCCGTGGCGACCCCCCACCCGTCGAGATCCCCCTCCGTGGCGACCCTCCCGTCGCGACCCCGGAGCGATCCCACCCCGTCGCGACCTCCCCCGTCGCGACCCCCTCCGTCGCGCCCGTCGCGACCCCCCTGTCGCGACCCCCGCCCTGCCCCCTGGCGACCCCACCGTCGCCCCCGTCGCGACCCCCCCCTCGTAGGACCCCCCCTCTGTCGCGACCCCCCCCCGCCGCCACCATCCCCACGTCGCACCCCCCCCCCTCCATATCGCGACCCCTCCGCGCGACCCGTCCGTGGCAACCCCCCCCGTCGGGACCCACCCTTTCGTGACCCCCGTCGCGACGTCCCCCGACACCTTCGCGCCCCTGCGACCCCCCCTAGTCGCGACCCTACGTACCCGTAGCGACCCCGCCCGTCGCGACCCCAGTCCAGTCGCGCCCCTTCCCTTCGCGACCCCCCACCCCGGCGGCCCCTCCTGTCGCGATCCCCCCCCGTCGCCACCATCCCCTTGTGTGGCGACCCCTCCCATGGCGACCCTCCCCATGGCGACCCCCCCTTCGCGACCTCACCCATGGCGACCCCCCCCCGTGCGACCTCCCCCGTGGCGACCCCCCTGTGGCGACCCCCCGTGGCGACCCCCCCTCCCCGCCCTTCCTGTCGCGACCCCCCCGTCGCGCCCCTTCCCGTCGTTCCCCTCGTCGCGACCGTCGCGACCACCCATGTCGCGACCCCCTCAGTCGCGAACCCGTCGCGACCGTTGCGAACCCCCCCCGCTCGCGACCCCCCCCGCGTCCCCGCGCGACCCCCCCCGTCGCGACCCCCCTCGTGGCGACCCCCCCCCCGTCGAGACCTTCCCCCGCCGTCGCGACCGCCCCGTGGCGACCCATCCCGGTGGCGACAACCCCGGCGCGACCACCCCCCGTCGCGATCCCCCCGTCGCGATCCTTCCCGTCGTTACCCCCCGTCGCGACCCTTCCCGTCGCGACTCTCGCGACTCCCGTGTCGCGGCGCGACCCTCCCCGTCGCGATCCCCCCGTTGCGACTACCCCTCCGCTCGCGCCCCCCCCCCGCGCCCCCCCCCCCCGTCGCGACCCCCCCCCGTCGCGACCCCCCTCGTGGCGGCCCCTCCGTCGCGACCCCCCGTCGCGACCCCCCTCGTCGCGACCCCCTGCGTCGCGACCCCCCTTCGGCGGCGGTGGGGAGGGGGCTGGGGGGTCCGCGGGGGTCCGCGGGAGGGCGGGCCCCTTCGGCGATCCCCCCCACGCGAAGGCAGGGGGGCCGCCGCCGGGGCACCGGGGTGCCCACGGGAACCGCTCAAGCAGCAGCCCACTGGCCCCCTCCCCCCCGTCGCGACCCCCTCCCGGCGCGACCCCCCTCGTCGCGACCCCTCCCCCGTCGCGACCCACCCCGTGGCGGCCTCCCTTCGGCGGGCGCGTCGGGGCGCCTCAAAAGGGCCACCGCGGGGATCACCCCCCGTCGTCGTCGGCGGCGGCGGCGGCGGAGGAGAACCCAAAACGTCAACAAAAGGCCCCCGAACCCCTGGGGGCCGAATCTCGCGGGGCCGCGGCCCTGCTCCTCGTTCCTTCCTCCTTGCTTCTCCCCCCGTGCTTCTCCCCCCTCCTCTTCCTCCTCCTCCTCCTCCTGCTCCTCCTGGGCCTTTTTGTTCAAACTGGGCCGTCGCTTATGCAGACGGGGCGCCGAACGTCGCTTATCGCATAGAACCAAACCGGTCGGACCGAATCGAACCAAACCGTCAATCGAACCGAACCGAACCGGTGGGACCGAATCGCGCGAAAACAAGAACCGAACCGAACCGGAGCCAGACTCACATCGAACCGGCCAAAACCGAACCGGTGTCAAACCGAACCGGCCAAGCAAAACCGAACCGGCTGCACAACCAGACCAGACCGAACCGAGCCGATCCCTTCATGTAAAGGACAGAGCAGCCGCTTCGTTCGAGACATCGTCCACACATGACGCAAAACAAATGCTTCGTTCGAGACATTCGCTACAAGCGGAAACGCTTACCTGACGCCGTGTTTTATGGATCGCAACCTCAAAAACCAAAATTCCGCTCGGGGTATCCTCAACATGGCAATTCGCCGGTCCTATGCGACCTCGTTATTCATCGCAGAAGAAATTCGCCAGGCTTACGCAAGTTGAGGGCCAAGGACAACCTACCATCCCAGAAGAGAACCCTGGGCCAGCGCCCTTTCCGCGAAAAATGCAGCCACGAGGCCCCCGAGAGGCCTTCCAAAGGATCCCAAGACGCCTTCCAAAGAGGCGTCTTGTCCGCGACCGAGTTTGGTCCCAACAGTGCCCCGAGAAACCATCGAGAAGCCTCCTTCCTTTTCTCCTCCCATATCGAATCCCCTATCCTCCTTCTCGCCCGCCATGGGCACATCAACATATAGCAACAGTGGTGCAATGTGGGCCGGCGGAGTGGGCGAAGCGATGAAATAACTCCCCCCTGTCGATCCACAAAGCGTGTCGCTCCCCGTACGCCGGGCAGGGCGCTTCGCTTGAGACTTCCTTGCGATATATCGTGCTGAAGCTTCAACGCTTGCCGGCCGCTTTCAAAACGGAGCTCTCGCTCTAGCGCTGCGCGCATTCGTGTCAAGAGTTCGCAAGATTTTTCCGATAGAGGGCTTGTCATTTTCAACGTGGGGCTCTCGCCGCAGCGCCGCATATTTGTCTTGCACTTCCTCGACAGTCGTAGGATATGGCCTCAGCGTCACACACATTCGTCTTACAACCTTGCAACAACTACATGGATGGAGGCTGATTCGTTTTCAAGATCGAGTTATCGTCCTAACGCCGAGCACATGTGTTCGAAACGTTTGCAACAGCTAAAAGGGCTGAAGAGGGATGTTTTCAAGCTGAAGATCTCGGCTGAGACCCTCTCAAACAAAATCGCATAACCTTGACTGTATGTGCCAACTGCACAAGCGGAGCGTGCCTCCTTCTCAAACTGGGACTCTTGTTTGAGACCTCTTAAATTTTGACGGCAGCATCGTGAAACGAGTGCAGCACCTGCACGGATAAGGGCGACTCTCTTTTACAACGGGGCACCCGCTGGACATTTCCATTCGTTTTACACATGGTCCTACACTCTCGCATCCCTTAAAAAGGCACATCCTTTCCAAAACGGGGCCCTCGTCCGAAGGGCAAGCCCACGGGCGCTCGTCTTTGGAAGGGGCGCCCCCTGCAGCTAGTGCAGACTGAAACTTGTGGGCCCCCTTTGGTGGGGGACTCTTGGGGTGGGATTGCGCTACCGTATTGCAGCATCGCTGATGTACTCCACCTCGCCGTTTTCCTCCACCTTCTCCTCCTCCTCTCCCTCCTCTCCCTCCTCTTCCTCCGTCCTCCTCCTCTTCCTCCTCTCCTCCTCTTCTTCCTCCTCCTCCCCCACCTCCACCTCCACCGCCACCTCCTCCTTCTCCTCCTCCTCCTCTTCCTCCTCCTTCTCCTCTTCCTCCGAATAGGCCAGCGGGGCTCCAACGTCGACTGGGCAGTGGAGGCGCCTCTCATGCCCCCCAACGGGGGCGCTTATGTCAAACAGCGCCCGAGACGGGGGCTGTTGTCCTCACTCGCCATCATCGCGGGTGGAAGAGGGGGGGGGAGGAGGGGGAGGAGGGAAGATGGTCGAGGACGACGACGACGACTACGACGGCTATGGTGACGGTGGTGACTGTGCTGATGTGGCTGATTATGGTGGTGCTGTTGTTGTTGTTGTTGCTGCTGTTGTTGTTGTGGTGGTGGTGATGGTTGTTGTGGTTGCTGTGGTTGTTGTTGTTGCTGTTGCTGTTGCTGTTGCTGTTGTTGTTGTTGTTGTTGTTGTGGTCGTAGTCGTTGATTGTGATGATGGGGATTCATTAAATTTTGTATTCATTCGTTCAAACCCCATTTGGGCTCCCTGGACAACACATGTGCAAGGCATTGACTTGCACATCCTGGAACTTGGGTGGATGGGCCACCGCAAGCCTTCGGCCAACAGACTCTGTGTCTTGACGCACCACGCTAGCATGCACAGCATAGAGAACGTGGGGCCCCATGGCACTGGGCACTGGCCCCCTGGGCGTAGCCCCTCCCGTAAAGCCAAGAGACTTCAGGAGGGGGCAGGCGCTTTGGGCCTGCGAGGACTGACCTCACGGCGCTGCTCACGTCATGCGAGGTGGGCAGTACACCAATTCAGCCAAGCATAATCCCACCAGCCCTCTGGGCGTAGGTGGTCTAGAGCAGATCCTCTTCCACCCCTCCCTCTTCCCCCTTGGGGAGGGGTTTACCCCTCCCCCTACCCCCTCCCCTGGACCTGGACGGGGGGGGCCGCGGGTAGTTAGAGCGTCCAAGATGGCCCAAGACGGCTCCAAGAGCGCCTCAGAGAACCCAAGATGAGCTCCAAGATGGCTCAAGATAGCGCAAGATCGCTCACGATGGCTCCTAAGATGGTTCCAAGAAGCCCAAAGACGGCCCCAAGATAACTCCAAGTGGCCAAACAGCTCCCCAAGGAGGCCCCGAAGAGGCCAAAATCGTCCCAAAACCTAAGGAAAATCAATGATTTTTGCTTTCTCGCCTTTTCGCTTCCGATGGCCATCCGAGGCCTGGAGATGGCTCCAAGATGGCCCAAGAGGGCCCCAAGAGAGCCCCAAAAGAGCCCCAAGACGGCCCCAAGAGCGCCCAAGAGCACTCCAAGAGCGTTCCAAGAGGGGTCCAAGAGGCGATTTTAGGGGCTTCCGAGGGGGGACGCTAATTAAACCCCCCCTCTTGTTTGATCGACTCCCTCCAAGATGGCCCCAAAAGCGCCCCGAAGGCTCCCCAGAGCGCCTCAAGAGGGTCCCAAGAGGCGCCCAAGATGCCCCAAGGCGCCCAAAAAGCCCTCCAAGAGGCCCTCAAAAGACCCCCAAGAAGCTCCTTCCCCTCCTCCTCCTCCTCCTCCGATTCTTCCTCCTTCTCCGTCCTCCTCCTCCTCCTCCTCCTCCTCCTCTTCCCCCTCCTCCTCCTCCTCCTCCGACGACGACGACGACGACGACTCCTCTTCCATCCTCCCCCTCTCGGGGTCTGTGACAGCTTCCCCCGCCCTTTGTTATTCTGCATGCTCCCCGACTTCCCTGATCACCTCAACTCCCCTGAGCATCGTTTCTGGATGGGCTGGTGGGGATACGCGAAGCGTCAACAATTGCATTTAGAGGATATCCGTACCCTTCTTGCGCAGCGTTACCACGAACGGCGAGGACGACGCCGCTGCAATGCTCTCCCCCGTGGTGTAGTAGATGTCGCGTTCTGCCCCTTCTTCATACCGTCGGTCAGGCCGATCGTGCCATCTCCAGACTTCGGGGTGTGGTGACGCATAAGCTCCACGACCTTGGTACGGTGTGTGGAATCCTCGTCCATGCCCAGCTTGAGGCTCTTCCCTGCTCGCAGCGCTTCTTGTGCTCATCCTTCTTCTCGGCAGTCTCTGCGCACATCTCGAGGCACTTATTGACGAGGTTTTCCTTGATCGCGCGCAGGATCTTTGTTCCGCTGCAGCGTCTCACGGGCGATGTTCAGCGGCCGGTCCTCGGAGCCAGCCGCGATCTTCACGAGGTTGAGCCACTCGGGCATCAGCTCGTCGCAATCGTCCATGATGAAGACGCGTCGCACGTATAGCTTGATGTTGTTGCGCTTCTTCTTGGGCTTCCAGAGGTCGAAGTATGCCTGGCGCGCCGCGAAGAGCAGCGCGCGGAACTCCAAGTGGCCCTCCGCGCTGATGTGCTTCACGGCCACGTGGTCCTTCCAGTCGTTGGACATGATGATGAGTATGATAAAGATGATGGAAGTGTTCATGATGGTACTGATGATGATGATGATGATGATGATGATGATGATGATGATGACGGCAATGCTAGTGATGCTGGTAATGCTGTGGCGGCTGCTGCTGATGATGATGGACGGTGACGATGATTCTGATGGTGATGGTGATGACGGTGGTGGTGGTGGTGGTGGTAAAGATGAAGATGATGATGCAGATGATGATGATGATGAGGATGATGAGGATGATGATGTGTGCGTGGTGGACATGGGCGCGGAGGAGGAGGGCGGATAAATGATAATAATGCTGATGCTGATAACAATGACGGTGGTGGTGGTGCTGATTGTGATGGTGATTGTGCTGATCGCGGGGGTGGGCTTGCCTGCTTTCTCGCTCATCCCTGGCGCCGCGTCCGACGCGACTTGCCCGGAAGCCCGGGGCCCCCCATGCAAGCCTGAAGGGCCCGGGGGGCCGCGCGCGATAGCCCGAGTGGCCCCCGGATGGCCCCGGATGGCCCCCGAGACCGCCGGCGGGCCCCCGGAGGGCCCCCCGCGAGCGCTAGGAGGCCCCAACTGCCCGAACTAAGCCCCAAGAGGCGCCCAAGAGACCCCCGAGAGGCCCCGAAGGCACCCCGGAACCGAATCCAGGAGGTCCCCGAGAGGCCTCGCAATAGATCCCCGCGTGCATCCCAGAGGCCTCTGACCTACAGCCCAGACCGGGCGGCGGGGTGGGCCGGGGGCCATTCGGATATCCCGTCCCGCGTCGGGACTGCAGATCTAGGGGTCCGTGGGCCCCATGTCCGTGAGGACAGTGCCCCGTGCGCTAGTATGTGTGTAATGGTGAATTCCAGGGGTGGAATCGAGCGCGCCTCTTCTGCCCGGCGCGCGTGGCATCGGGCCCGTGGGAGCGGGAGGTGGGGCGCGAGACTTTCGCGTAACTGCCATGGGATCAAAATGGCTCCGTTGGATTTCTTTGCGTGACAGGAAGAAGAACCCTTCGGCCTGAGATTGTGATCGCACGCCCTGCGCGGTTTGGCGCGTTCCTTGAGCTCGGCGGGCGAGCTGTTCGCCCATGCCTTATTTGGCCGCGTGATGGCGTTGGGCGGAAGCGCGATGTCTTCTGGCTTGCCCTCGGCGTTGGTCCTGGGCGGCGAATCATTGCAGCTGCGGCGGCAGCGGGTTGCGCCTTTCTCCTGGAACTGCTCGTCGCGCTCGCTGGTTGCGTTCTACGCCCCCGTGGTCGCGAGCTGGCCTGCGGGGCGTTTGAAGAACGTCATTCGCCTCCATGTCCCTGATTCCCGCCTCCAGCTGGAGGATTCGCTACTGCTCGAGATTTGCTGCGGCGCGGACTCCGAGCTTCGCCTTCGTCTCCGCGCATCTGGCCGGCGCTGTCTCGCCCCCCCCCCCCGCGGCCCTTCGGCCCGCTGGGGCATCCCAGCGCGAGAGCGGGCTCGCCTGGAGAAGAGCTGCATGTGCACTGGGACAAGGCATTCGCCCAGTAGAGCTAGTACTGCGCCATGCTCCTGCGCGCCTTGCGCTCGGAGGCTCTGGCGCCGACGCCTGCAGTGCGTCTTCTGTGAGTCAGCGCTGCCGCCGAGTGTCGCTGCGCCGTTTCGCGGCCAACTGGCGCGCCCAAAGCGTGCGGCAAACGTTCGATAGAGCGATGGCATGTTGAACTCTGTTTGCGGGGCAGGCGGGTGTCCAGAACTCGCGGCGACCGTCAATTCCCGCGGCGCTCGCGCGCGACAGCGTTGCTTCCTGGCGCGCCGAACTCTCGTTGTAAGCGTGGCGACGCACTCCTTGCAAGCTCCGCGGCCACCTGGGCCCGGGGCCTCTGGGGCCGCGGGCCGAGGTTGGACCTCGGCGGCAAGCTTGCGATAACTAAGCTCTTGAGCAGGGGCCGACGGTCCCGGCGTTCTTGTAGGCCTACCACGAAATATTCTTAGAACCCGAACATGTTCTTATATCTAATAACAAAAGCAAGGTTCTTATAACGTGTACCCGATTTGATAAAATAGTACAGCCCCTGCCAGACATTTTCTAATAACATTTCGTGGAATCCGCAAACGGTTCTTATAATATTGTTTGGTAGGCCAATAGGCGCGCCAGGACGCTTCGCCACTGCTTGAAAGTCAGGCACATCAATACTAACACCAATGTCCTGGGATTCCTTGCCGACAAATTGCAAACTTGTCCGCGTGTTCCTGCTCGGAAGCATCCGCTCCTGCTACTTCGAACATGCGTCGCACATCCTGCCAGATATGCACCAGCCACGCGTGTGCCGCCATGGTAAACTGTTTCGTCCTGTGCGATCGAAGTTGTACATTCTCAATTGATGCCCCCTGCGCGAGCAATGATCGCGTGGCGATCAGCCGCTGTGCGCGCGCCGGCGCCGTGAAGCCGTCGCGCGAAACGCGAGCCGACATGGCGTGGGAATTCTACTTGGGAGTAAACCAGTACTCGGACTCCAACCACATATTTTTTCGCGCATTTGCTTTTGACTACAGCGCGTGCGCATGTGAACATGATCGGCTGTAGGGCCTAGAAGGACTGCTGGGTGATAGGGCTATCGTGCTCGTCGCCTAAAACTCTCACCTGGAGACCGCTGCATCAATCGCGAGGCCGGCGCAGACAATCCCATTGAAGCGAAGCCATACTTTCGAGTGTGATCCAGAACCCGCACATTTTCAGCCAGGCCGAGCACTATGCTTACAGACGAATCACTTTTTCAACACTAGCCACCTGGCCCTCCGAGGAATAGCCAATTCCATGGTGGGCTCATCTGCAGCTTGCTGCTTGTCGGCCCGCTGCTCGTGCTAAGTCCATGTGCGTCTCTTCATTTTGTGATCCTCTTGCCTCCTACCCCGTAGTCTCGTGCAATGCTGGGCGGAGGGGTTCGCTCAGAACGCCCAAGTGCTGACGCCTCCGCCCGCGGCCAGAACACCCCCCGCGCGCGGCCCCCCCACCCAGGGAACGGGGGCCACGGTATGGAAGGGGCGGGCACGCAGTAGGGCCCCCCTCCCCGAACAGACCGACGACGCCTGAGCTGCCCACGCCCCAGGCTGATGTGGTCCGTGCGCGGCGCGCACCTTAAGACACTGCTGCATGTACCAGTCGTCCACGGCCAGGTCCTGGAACAGACCGAAAACACATACAAGATCACGAGGACCTCCTCTCCCTCCGCCAGCACGCCGCCGAAAGGCGACATGCTAATGCCGAGGGTGATAGTGAACCTCTGCCTCCGCGCCCTTGACGGCCACGTCCAGGGCGACCAGCTGGGCATCGGATGGGCACTCCGCCGCATGCGCGGCCAGCGCCCTTGCTGCCCTGCGCGTGGGCGCTGGGCGTCGATTTGGTCAAGGCGCTCGGCCGCTGCCGCCGCGTTCGGCCATCATCGACCACGTGCGCACCTCCACCGCATGCCCGCTCGCCACTTCGCAGAGCCGTCCTTCTCCGTGCTCTCAGCCTTTGCCTGCCCCAGCCTCTGCCCGGCGCTCGGGGTAGGGCACGTCGCCATCGTCCTCATCGTCCCGAAGATCTGCCCGCGTCTTCGCCCCGAACGGCTTCGAGGAGCTGGGCTCCAGGGTCGAGAAGGGCGGGAGGACGGGCAGGGCGACCTCGCCGTTGAACGTCGTTCGTTCCTTCGCCCTCCTACTTCACGCCCGTGGCCTGCGGCCAGATGCCGATCATCTCCTGGAGGTGCCACGCCTGCACATGAGCATCCACGATTTCCTCGGTGAACGCGGCCGCCGCAGCCTCGACCACCCCCCCTTCTGTTGCTGGCCCTCTCGAAGTCCGTCTCGAGGTCCACGCCCTCGATGGCGACCCCGATCCCCCACTCACGCTTGCTCTCGTGCTCCTCCTCGGCGGCGCCCGCGCCATGAGCGCCATCGCGACGACGAGCAGGTGCACCGTGATCGGGCCCGCCTCCGCGCCTGGCGAGCACGGTGCGCTCGTCCTCTGGTACATATCCATGTCCAAGCTCACCGTCTAACGTGACCGTGTGGGCGTTTAGCGCGTCGGCGGCGCCGCTGCGAACGCTCGGCTCCCAGATGAAGTGCCCCGCGTTCGCCCGACCGACCTCGGCGAACTCCTTCACCATCAGCTCGCCCAACGAGTTTGGCGCGGGTCCCAAATACGAGGATGATGAGGAGGAGGAGCAGGAGGAGGAGGAGGAGAAGGAGGAGGAGGAGGAGGAGGAGGAGGAGGAGGAGGAGAAGGAGGAGGAGGAGCAGCGCTGGCGACCCAGGGGATGGGGCGGGGGCGCGCATCCCAGTGACGGAGGGGTATGTCCATGGCCGCAACTCACCTGCGGGATATGACACGCAACCTGGCCCGGATCTGGGCCCACCGGTGCGGGCATCACCGGGAGCAGAGAGGGGGAGGTCTGAGGCAGTGGCGTGGGAGAGTAGGAGATGAAGGTAAAGGCGCTTGAGGGACGAACTCAATCCTGCGCTGGGCTGGTCCCTGCCGTGGATGTGGACGCGAGGCCTAGACATAACGCCTTCGGCCCGCCTGGGATGCCCCTCCCAGCTCGCCGAGCGACGTGAGGGAGAGAGCAAGAGGGACGTGGACGAGGATGACGTGGACGAGGATGACGACGTGGACGAGGAGGCACGAGGGCGAGGAGCGTAAATGGGGAGGGCGCGCGGCGCGCGGTGCCCCCTGCCCCTCCCCCCCCCCTTTGCGGCCAACTCGAGCCGCGCCGGCAGCGTCGTGCGGCAACGCAGAGGGGGCGCGCCGCGCCTCCTGGAGCCCCCGCGCACTCTCGCGGCCTCCTCCGCTCCTCCACGCCTCTCCGTCTCCTCCTCCGCTCCTCCGCCCACCGCACGCCCCCCTCCCCTCCTCGCCCTCCACCTCGGCCTCCTCCCCCCGCCCTCTCTGGCGGAGGAGCAGGCGCCGGCACGCCCATCCACTTTCGGAGGTCCGCGCGCCGAATCCCCCGGAACGGCCAAGGGGGCCCCCCTCTCTGGCGCGCGGAGCCCGCGAGGAGCGGCGCCAGAAGCGTCGCCAGGGTGGTCCCAGGGCCGACCCTATGGAAAAGTCCGCGCAGACCTCCGAACATTCATGCTCGTGCCGTTGCTCCTTCTTCGGCTCGGACCTCCCTTCTCGCTCCTTGTTCTTTCCTGTTCCTTGTCCTTGTTCCTTGCTCTCTCTTGCACGCCGTTGTTCCTTGTTCCTTGTCCTTGTTCCTTGTTCCTGTGCCGTTGTTCCTTGTTCTTTCGTGTTCCTTCTTCTGCTCCGCTTTCCACGCCGGCATCTCCTCAACACCTTCCTTCGCGTATTATCTTTCGAGCCGCCTGCCGGCCTGCACACGGCCCCCCGTGGAAAGCACTTTTGACCCACGAGCCCAGAAAGGGATACAGAAGTGTGAGGCGCGGCAGCGTTTTCAAGACACCTGATTGGGCGACGGGCGATTGCAATGCTGAGTGAATCGATATTGATGCGCCGTGCCAAGGTCTGTGCTGTGCTGCGCCGTGCTGAATTGCGATGTGCCATGTCGCGATTGCACTCTGTAGCGTTGTGGATCGAGTCCTCCTTTGGATCCGAGTCCTGACCGAACTGATCTGGATCTTAAGCTCGAGCTGCCTGAGCACTTAGTAGCTGTCTCAGAGCTACTTGACAGGGGGACATGCCAGGGGGACGCGCCGCGGAATGTCCCACAGGACGCATTAGGGGACGTGTCAGGAGACGTGCGATGGGGACGCACCGCGGGACGTACCAAAGGGACGCGCTACGGAACGTGCTGGGGACAAGCGTTTCGCTCGAGACATCCCGCCCGAATCCTCATGCTAGACATCCGCCTGGGCGACAAGCGTTTCGCTCGAGACATCCTGCCCAAATCCTCATGCTAGACATCCGCCCGGGCGACCTGGACACGTGAAAACAAACGTTTCGCTCAACACATCCTCAACACATTCTCATGCTAGACATCCGCCTGGGCGACATGGATACGTGAAAACAAATGGTTCGCTCGAGATATCCTCAACACATCTTCATGTCAGACGTCCACCTGGGTGACCTGGGCACGTGAAAGCAAGCGTTTAGCTCGAGACGTTCTCAACACCTCCTCATGCTAGACATCCGCCTGGGCGACCTGGACACGTGAAAGCAAACGTCTCGCTCGAGACGTCCTCATTATCCACACATCTTTATCTTAGACATCCGCATGGGCGACCTGGACACGTGAAATCAAGCGTTTCGCTCAAAACATTCTCAACACGTCCTCATGCTAGACATCCGCTGGGGCAACCTGGACACGTGCAAACAAGCGTCTCGATCGAGACTTCCACAACACGTCCTCATGTTAGACATCCGCCTGGGCGACCTGGACGCGTGCAAACAAGCGTCTCGATCGAGACATCCTCAACACCTCCTCATGCTAGACATCTGCCTGGGCAACCTGGACGCGTGAAACCAAGCGTCTCGCTCGAGACATCCTCAAGACCTGGGCACGTGAAAACAAGCATTTTACTTGAGAGATTCTCTGAAGTCTGGTCCCCAGGGAGATGACAAACTATAACACAAAACAAACAATTCGCTAGAGACATCCTCAACAATTCCTCAAACAAAACAAGCGTTTCGCTCGGGACGTCCTCAAATAGAATTTCGCCGGCCCTTCGCGACTTCGTTACTTACCGCACATAATTTCGCTGGCCCTACCCAAGTCGATTCCGGGGATCAACCTAATTTGAGACAATTTTTGTGGAACTCGCGTCATCCTGACCCCCGGCGCGCGAGGCAATGGCCCCGCTGACCGCCCCCCCTGTTCCGTTTCAGGCGAGGTCCGGGAAATCCGGCAAATTCGACGAATCCAAGGACTCCGGCGACGAATTCCAAACCGGCGCCATCGCGTGGGACATCCTCAATCACGCTGCGTCCGCGCTCCCAGGGCCACGATCCCTCGTAGACTACGCTGCGTCCGCTCCCCCTGGGCCACGATCCCTCGTAAACTACGCTGCGTCCGCGCTCCCAAGGCCGCACTGCATAGTGAATTACGCTGTGTCCGCGCTCCCAGGGCCACGTTCCCAAGTAAATCACGCTGTGCCCGCCACCCAGCAGGGCCACGATCCCTCGTAAACTACGCTGCGTCCGCGCTCCCAGGGCCAGGATCCGTTGCAAACTAAGCTGCGTCCGCGCTCCTAGCGCCAGGATCCATCGTAACTTAAGCTACGTCCGCGCTCCCAGGGCCACGATCCCTCGTAAACTGCGCTGCGTCCGCGCTCCCGGGGCCACGCTCCCCAGGAAAGCATGCTGCGCCCGCTCTCCCCGGGCCACGCTCCCCAATCTAATTACGCTGCGTCCGCTCTCCCAGGGCCAGGGAGGAGGGAGGGAGGAGGGAGGAGGGAGGAGGGAGGGGAGGAGGGAGGAGGGAGGAGGGAGGGAGGAGGGAGGAGGGAGGAGCTCCCAGGGCGGCGCTCCACAGTAAATGACGTGGCGCCCGCACTCCGAGGGCCACGCTCCTCAATACATTGCGCGACGCCCGCGCTCCCGGGGCCACGACTTCTCGTGAATTACGCGGCGTCGAGGAGGAGGAGGAGGAGGAGGAGGAGGAGGAGGAGGAGGAGGAGGAGGAGGAGGAGGAGGAGGAGGCTCCCAAGGCCGCGATCCCTCGTGCATTCAGCGGCGCCCGCGCACTCCCAGTGCCACGATCCCTCGTGAATTGTACGGCGTCCGCGCTCGCAGGGCCAGGGCCAGGGCTCCGGTCTCTGCTTTTTGTTTTGACGATTCTGGTGCAGCTGCCCCGCATGAGATATAAAAGTAATAAGGGAAACGTGTGTCTGCAGACCCCGTTATTTACCGAGGATCCGGGATGGAGAGGGCACGCGCGAAACGCATTTTTCCATGATCATTATTATTATTACTACTATTATTATTACTACTATTATTACTATTATTATTATTATTATTATTATTATTATTATTATTATTATTATTATTATTATTATTATATTATTATTATTATTATTATTATTATTATTTTTATATATATATAGTTTTAGCAAACGGAAGTCCGTCGGCCCTCTTCAAAATTGGCCCCGGGGATCGATTTTCATCATGAAAGAAAACCCTGGGCCGAAGCCCTTTCCGGAAAAGTTGGAGCGGCCCAATTTGGGCACTTTTCGGCCTCTGGGGGCCCTCGCTGGGCTTCGGGAGCGTCAACAAAACGAATCAGGACGAGAAGCCGGCCCCAGGGAACTGGTCGGGACCTCTGGGGCCCACGCATCGAAAAATTGGAGCGGCCGGATGTCTGGGGACCCGGGTCAATGCAAACCCAAGTCCGTCACGCCTTGCAAGATCCTGCAAGCTCCTGCAGGATCCTGCACCCAAGCCAGGGTCAATGCGCCCCTGGCTCTGCAGGATCTTGCAAGATCCGGCGCTCTGACAGACCCCCGTTTGCATTGACCCCGTCTCTCAAGCACCGAGGAGGCTCCTGAGAAGCCTGCCCGGCTGGTGAGGAGCCTACCTGGGAAGCACCTGCAGGCTGCAGGCGCTTCCAGAGAGGCCCCTGCCTTCTAAGAAGCCCCCCGCCTTCCTTGGATGGGGCCCAGGGACACACACAAATAAAGAGACACAGATCTCAGGATTCGGCCCAGGGACACACACAAGGAAAGAGACACAGATCGCAGGATCCCCCACATGTACCATATCCTCTGGATGCTCGTCTCCCCCTGTCTTCCATGTCTTTTCTGGGGGATCGACGACTCTTTGTGCCTGTGTGTGTGTGTGTGCGTGTAACGGCACCTCCGTTTAGGCCTTTCCGCTAGCGCAGACGACCCCTGCCTCGCCAAAGTGTGTGCGCGCGCGCGCGCGCGCGCGCGCGTGTGTGTGTGTGTGTGTGTGTGTGTGTGTGTGTGTGTGTGTGTGTGTGTGTGTGTGTATGTGTGTGTGGGTGCGCGCACATGTGCGCGTGTGTGTGTGTGTGTGTGTGTGTGTGTGTGTGTGTGTGTGTGTTGTGTGTATGTGTGTGTGTGGGTGCGCGCACATGTGCGCGTGTGTGTGTGTGTGTGTGTGTGTGTGCTTTTGTCCCTCTGATTCTTAGACCGCCCCCTGGCCGTTGCCCCTAGAGGGGGTCGCTGACTGGATACATATATATATAATATATATATATATATAGACATATATATATATATATATGGAGAGAGAGAGAGAGAGAGAGAGAGAGAGAGCCGCAGGGGAGGCGAGGCGCGGCGGGCGGTCGCGCGGAGGAGGAGGAGGAGGAGGGAGGAGGAGGAGGAGGAGGAGGAGGAGGAGGAGGAGGAGGAGGAGGAGGCGGAGGAGGAGGAGGAGGAGGAGGGGGGGAGGAGGAGGAGCAGGAGCAGGAGGGAGGAGGGAGGAGGAGGAGGAGAAGGAGGAGGAACAGGAGCAGGAGCAGGGGAGGAGGAGGAGAGGAGGAGGAGGAGGAGGAGGAGAGGAGGAGGAGGAGGAGGAGGAGGAGGAGAAGAAGGGGGAGGAGAGGAGGAGGAGGAGGAGGAGGAGGAGGAGGAGGAGGAGGAGAGAGGAGCAGGAGCTGGAGGAGGGGGAGGAGAGGAGGAGGAGGAGGAGGAGGAGGAGGAGGAACATGAGCAGGAGCAGGAGGAGCAGGAGAGGAGGAGAGGAGGAGGAGGAGGAGGAGGAGGAGGAGGAGGAGGAGGAGGAGGAGGAGCCGCGCACCGGCGCCTGCAGCCGCTCCTGCTCCTTCCGGTCCTTCTCGCGGGCTGCCCTGCGCCGCGTCGGCCGCGGGAGCGAATGGACGAACAAGCGCCGGAGTCGTGCGCGCTCCGCGAGGGAGCCCGCGCCGGGCCCAGCAGGGCCTGGCGTGGAGGCCGTGGGGCGCTCAAAGGGGTGATACGTAAGCAACTTCGAGAGAAAGCCACCACTCACTAGTCCCTGCCGCCGATCACCATCGTAGGTCGTTTGTGTTGTCGCTGTCGGCTGCAGATGGCGAGGGGGAGAGAGAGGGGGAATCGCTCTCGACGCGGGATTGTCCATCCTCCCACACGCGAGATCTGTCCTGGCCATGGGGCGCCCCCTTGTGGATGAGCTCTGCCTGGCAGCGGAGGCAGGCGGTTTCCCAGTGGGCGTCTTAGCCGCTCAGGTGCTGGTGCACATCGCACCAACAGCATTGTCAGGCGCAGCGGTGCTTGCTGCAGTGCCCAATATGGTGCCCGACCTCAACAGCCAACATGAGTACGGGGCCAGGGCGGCCTTGGGCTGCAGGCATGGCCCCAGACTGAAGTATACCCTCTAGTGCCTCCAATGCCGGTGGGATTTTAGGCTGTTCTCCTCCTCCACCTCCTCCTCCTCCTCCTCCTCCTCCTCCCCGACCTCCTACCTCCTCCCTTCTCTTCCTCCTCTTCCTACTTCTTCTCCTCCTCATCGTCCTCCTCCCTTTCCTCCTCGGGCACCCTCCAAGCACAAGAAAGCGATCCTGGTGTATACGGGATCCTGGTGTATACATCTTTAGTTGCTTCCCCAGGAAGACGGGGAGAAAGTATACGCCACACCACCCCGACGTCGCCCCCGACCCTCAAAACGTCCTGGGATTGAAAAGCAGCTCCCCACTGGTAATGCGCACGTTTTGACCTCCGACTTTGCCAACATCTCGCACGCCTATTCTGCGGCGTCGCCGGCAAGAGGTTGTACTGCCCGCCTGGCGTGCCCGTCGTGGCCAACTGTCCGTGGAGGCGGCGGCCTGCCGGCCACTGCCTGCAACACGACGTGCGGCAGGACGGGCATGATGACCACGGAGGAAGGGCTCGCAGGTTTGCGGGCTCGAGAGGGTCGAGGGCTCGAAGGCCTGCGGGTCGAGGGCTCGAAGGGCTTGCGGGCTCGGAAAGGTCGAGGCTCGAGGGCTCGATATGGTCCAGGGCTCGAGAGTCGAGGGCTCCGCGGTCTTCTGGCCTCGGGATGCTGTCTAGCGGCTGCGCCACGCCGAGGGCGTTCCGGGCGTGCCCGGATCGCCCCGAAAGGCCGCCAGAGAGCCGAGTTGTGACCCGAAGAGCAAGGCTCCAGGCGATATGCAGGGCGACAGGTCGCTTGCCACTGCTAGTCCTGGATGGGGAGCACGCGCCGCTGGGCCTGCCCGGCTGCGGTGCAGGTCCCAGCACTGAGGTGGACGCCTCCCACGCGCTGCTTGCGCGCGGGCGGACCTCGGAGTCGCGACTAGAGCTGTGAACAGCCGTCGGCGCTGGGGCCCCGACGACGGGGCCGGCGGCGTTTCTGGCCCTCAGCGGCCCAGAAGCGAGCGCCGCCTGCAGCAAACGCGTAGGCTGGGCGCTGGTGCGCTGTGCTGGGCGGCGCTGAGCGCTGGGCAGCGGCTGGCGGGCGCAATGCTCCAGCCTGTGCCCTTGTCAGGCGCGGCCCTCCCGCGCTCCCCGCGCTCTCCCGTCTGGGGCGCGCGCGAGCGCCACAGACGAGGAACGGATAACCAGAAAAGTTGAGGAGGAGGAGGAGGAGGACGAGGAGGAGGAGGAGGAGGAGGAGGAGGAGGAGGAGGAGGAGGAGGAGGAGGAGGAGGAGGAATAGGTTGAAGGGGTGGAGCAGACGGGGCTGAAGAGGGGGACGGAGAGAGCATGGGAGGAGGAGGAGGAGGAGGAGGAGGAGGAGGAGGAGGAGGAGGACGAGGTGGAGGAGGAGGACCAGTGTAAACCCAAGACTCATCAACGGTATTGCAATCAACCCTCCCTTCAATTTTCCTCTTCATCAGGCCCTACAAGGATCGATATTCGCGGAGGGAAGTGCCCCGTCAGAAAACAAGCTTTGGAAACTCCGGAACTGTGCCAGAACACCAACGTTAACCATGATAATCCTTGAACATCTTGTAAACTCTGAAGACGAATGTGCGCAGCGCTGCGGCGAG